>JABSTQ010009804.1:655000-852500 GCA_013358835.2 Ixodes persulcatus | reverse complement strand
GTTGTAACGCGTTGACGTCACCAAGTGGCGAAGCTCGCAACCACGGCAGCCTTCCTGTAGGCTTGCCCGTGAAGGTAAACATGACGTCATGAACGTGCTGGAGGCGCCGGATTTCGCGAGACGCATCGCGCTCTCCGATAGCTGCTCTTCGAGCGCTCGCTGGAATCGGCTGTTTGGAACGAAAACTACAGTCATCAGTTCATAATAAAACCGTACGATTACCCAATCACCCAATAAACACGTACGACTACCCAATCAATATTTTGCAACAGCGTAACGTAATTTTTAATAAAGTAAAAAAACCGCAGCTGCTTGAAACAGACTGGACTGGGGAGGAAGTAGAAATATTGGCGACTCCAGCGAAATCGACGCCGCGTTGGGGCAACGCCGAGAAACTCTAAAGAGGAGGTCGTTTCGACTCTGTCGTATGCTATCACTGCTTGGTTCTCGTAGGCAGCATAGAAACAAACTTCGTTCCCAGTAAATTTTTTTATGCTTCCACCATGTCATTTCTACGCACTGACTAGATAGTTTTACCGTCGAAAAATTGCTTTGCTTTCATATTAACACCGATTTTACGCTGCAGTGATTTTTTTTTTTTTTTTTTTTTATGGTGGTCCGCGTCCTAAACAACGAAAACGACCTTCTTTTGTTCGCCATTTCGCTTGACCAGCGAGTTTGCTGGAGTCGCGAATAGAGGGGAAAGTTACCGAAAGTCACGTGGCTGTGCTACTTTTTTTTTTTAATCAACTTATTTGCAGTTTTTATGAAGCCACAAAACTTTGTTGTATTTTTGTCCATTTTTATTATTGAGTGCGTCTTCGATGACCCACGACTTTGATTACATTTGGTGGTTGTGTCTAAACCACAGAGAACGGCACGTGACCACGAAAAAAAGAGTGAGCGCGAATCAAACCGGCCAGTTCTCGGATCGGCGGTTTTCGGGCGGAAAGAAAACGAATCTCGAGCCGAACATTGCGATCTTGGTACTTGGGCTCTCATATGTCATATGTACAAATAAAAAGCTTGGCGAGTATAAATGCCCTGTCAGTGTCCCCTGAACTTGTCGCTGACTGTGTAGAACATGCAACCAGTGCCCCCGACGGGTTCTTACGAGACGGTGCGTTGCTCGCGAGAAAACGATCCGTGGCCACGCGGCGGCGTGTTGCGAAAAGGCTAGTATCACCTGTTGGTGGCGTTAACGAGGGGGGCTCTGCTTCCGAGCTTCGGCGCGCTGAATATTTGATGGACTCGCGCACGACCCACCCCCAGACGACGACGGGAAGAGTGGCGTTTGTTTCGGGGTATCCCTTCCCCATTGGGGAAGGAACCTGCGGAATTGGGTTGCCCGCTGAACGACCCGATTCCGTGGCGGCGTGCCGAAGGTTTGTTTACCCGGAGGTCCGTGAATTATAAAGCGCTTCTAAGGCTTCATTTGACCTTTCTCTTTTTTTTTTTTTCTTTTATCGATTGTTGATTTTAGAAGTTCTTATTTTGGCTATTCAGGGAGTGTTGCCCCTCGATAATCGCAGCGTCCTTGAAACGCTTGCCATGCAGTAGGTTCTTTAAAAGAGGGGGTGGGGGAAAGATGGCAGACGGCACTGGATGGCCAGGTCAGGTGAATACAGGGGTGAGAGGCAGATATTCATAGCCTAATGGCGCGTTTACACACTTGCGGATTTTCGGCCGGGAAGTGAATTTTGGAGCCGGGTGGCGAAAGCGCTGGCGGAAAATCTGGATCAGTCCGGGACCCATATCAGGATTTTCCGGCCGCGCGGATTCGCCCGCGCGGGCGAATCCGCCCACGCGTTTTCGTCTGTTGCGGAGATTGAGCCGGTTCCTTGTGATGGAGCAAACGCGCTCCCTTGGTCAGCGCACCGCGACACTTGGTAACCTCTCGTAAGCCAGTCTCGGAGGCCCCGGGTAATTTTTTTTTTTTTTTTTTTTAACCTGTCCCTGTTTTGCGGGACTAATCTGTCAAGATACATACACCACTGCAGTCCCAAAAACGCCCAATCGTCACTTTCACCCAATGAGGGCTCCATGTTCGCCATTTTTGGCGGTGTTCCATCCGCGTGGTTCCACCGTCGCTCTGTTTCTTCGTCTGGGGGTCGTCCATGATGATCGGACGATCAGAGAAGTCGTCAGGGTTGGCGAGGCTGCAAACAGCTCCGTTGTAGATCCGTTTCGGAGCGGCTGCTTTTGCATGGGCATAACCCAGTGGGCGGGGACCTTCGTCGTGCGAAAATGATTGAACACGGTGAGAAAAACCTTTCGAACGTGCCGAGACCTCGGGGACGTAAGCTCGTTGCGCAGTGCATTGTTGTTTTGCTAGGGACGCGAAGTTTAGGAAGGCGGATAATTGTCCGCTTTTTCCCGGAGCTAACGGAGCGGTGGAAGCCACGTGCTCGTTGGACCAGTGCTACAGCTATCTTCCGTCACGTGATCGCGCTCCCGTCCATATCCCTGCGCAGACAGCGAGGTCAGGGGATAAAAATGAAGCGTTTTGATTGGTCGAAAGAGGGCGTAGCTTTCACCGCACTGTCAGCTTAGCGGAGAACGGAATATGGATCGCTGCCAGCGGTTCCGCTCCATCCCGGAGGGCGCAGGGTATGTGAACGAGGTGTAACGCTCCGCGCCTGGGTTGCTGAAAGTTTGGTCAATCATCGTTGTATCTTTCTGGGCATTTTCCTTTTTTTTTTTTTTTTTTCTGTGCGCGGACGAGTAATTTGGCCGGTCTGAATGCGGCTATTGTTAAATTATTCAATTACCTCTCCGGCCCGCGAGGCCTTCGGGGTGCGCGGAGGGGTCCCCTTCATTATCTCGGGAGGCGTGCTGGCGGCGACGCGTCGGGTTATCCAATGAGCACCTCGCCCGATGAAGCTCCTTTAATTAGAAGAGCCGGAGGGGTGACCTCGTTGGGCTTTTTGCCCCCACTTCGCCTCCGTGCATTCGTTTCTTTTCTTTTTTTTTTTTTTTTTGCCTCGGTGCATTTGTGTGACGATTCGTTAAGAGTGAAGAATAGTCGCGGGCGGGGTATTGCTTCTTTGTCAAACCTCCGCTGATGGTTGAATGGATGGATGGATAGAGGCATGCGGCTGAAGTCTTCAAATTGGGCGGTGAATTGCGCCACCTAGGCAGTGTTTTAAAGCGTAAAGCGCGAAACACGTGCGCGTCAAAACTGTCCGATCTGGCGTGGGAACTGCCCGACCGACGTACGGGGGCGAGGGTTTTCGCAGCACCGGAGAGCGTCGAAAACCCTCGCCTCCGAACGTCGCTCCGGCAGTTCGCACGTCGGATCGGACAGTTTTGACGCGTATGTGTTTCGCGCTTAGCATGTGCTCCCCGCCTTCCCTACTTCCATAAATTTGTCGATCCTTGCATATCTGCGTTCGTACATGCCAGATGGCACGTGACGTAACGTCATCACAAAAACGTCACGTCGCGTGTCACCACCTTAGTGTCACTACACGTTTAGTGCCCTTTAAAAAAATAATTTGAATGATCGCTCCTTAATCCTGGCATTATAGGGCTTTAAAGTTAACGGTCGCTGTCATTTTTTTATTTTTTTAATAGTGGTTAACCTTTATTTAATCGTGGTGTCTACTAACCCGGAAAACCTGAAATTGTCAGGGAATATGAAAGCATCCGTAAAAGTCGGGGAATTCTCGGGGAAATTGCCAGCAAATTTGTTGTCAGGGCAAATGGGCGGCGTAGTGGCAGGCAACAAAGTGGGAGGGTGTGGCGCGTGGTTGCGTGGATGACCTTCGCGCCTCCGAGTGACAGTTGCTCGAGGCATCACTGTTGCAGCCTGATTCAGGTGAAGTCGGGAGAAAGCGTGAGAAAAGGGCGAGAGCGTCAAGAGGGTACGGCTCGCGGGAGCCACGGAGCCGACGTCATGACGTCTCTGTGTCTTCTAACCTCTTCTGATTTTTAGCAGACAGATTTCTCTATGTTCTTGTTGGGCTTCCTTCAGCGCGACGCGGAGTCTCTGTAATTCCCGATTTCCTAATGTTTCGACTCGCTTGCTCTGGTGTTCGAGGTTTCTTTCCCGGAACACCGTGTCTCCTCGCATTTTTTGCGTGCCGCGATTGCCCGCATCTTCGCGTTTCTGTCAGCGGCAGAACATTGAAGTAAACCACCGTCTGCCAATGCCGCCGTCCTGCGATCACCTGGGCGGTGGTGTTCCTCGCAGGGGCCATTTCAAAGCACGACGCAGGGACGCTTCTCGCGGAATTGCTCGCTAGGGAACCGAGAGTCGTCGTCGCGCAACCATCCGAACCCGAGGTAAACGTGAGATAACCGGAAGTACTTCCTCTGTCACGGCGGCCGAAAGCGGCGCGAACAGCCTGTATTTTTTTTTTTTTTTAGAAATTTTTACTCGGACTTCTCGCGTCTGCCAACGATTTATTACGGCGACGTTTTCTGGGCTCGTAGATTCGTACTGTTTTGGGGCAATTCTCGTCGTCGCGCGTTTTTCGTGTTTTTTTTTTTTTTTTTTTTTCTCAAAGGAACTATTTAGGTTTGAATTTGTGTTTACCAAGTTTCGGAAACTTTTTTTTGCCTAATTTTTTTTTTTTTTTTTTTTTACATGTGTTAAGGACGCGGGAGTGCACCTGACGGTTATGACCCTGATTTATGCCCTGCCTGCAGAGGACTGCCCGCGCCGGCGGTGTGCTATATATATATAGCAGATTTATGTCGAGTGTTCTGTCCATCCCTGGTTGTATATATATATATATATATATATATATATATATATATATATATATATATATATATATATATATATATATATAATATTATATTCATTCCTTAAAAAATGGACAGAACGTGGAACAGGAAGGAAAAAAATAACCGTAAATTGGAGAAGGCGCCCGAACGTTTTGCGGGTGAATGGTCTTGGCCGCCTGGCGGTGTAGTCGGTGGCCTCTTGGTGGCGCCCCTTTTAATTAAGATTTACGTTCTTTCTCTACCGGAGTTTACTACCTGGACAGTCATCCGGGTATTATTGATCTTTTTTTTAAGTGTTTTCTAACGGAATTTCCATATCCCGGAATTGTGTCCGTCCGTCCGGGCATATCTCCGCTAAATTTAGCGGGAAAATTGGCTTAACGTAGTAACGGTGTGGTATCACGTGATCCTACGACTGGCCCCCGTCGCGTCACGTGACCTGGTCGGGTGACGTCAATGGGGAGTTTTCGTAGACCGCGTTTCCCCCTCCGCTAAGCCCTCCGCAATGAGGAAGCCGCTACTGCGCCTGCGCGCCCATGGCCTTGACTGTAGAGTCCCGGGTATCGTAGCGGATTGCGGAGAGCGTTGCGGGACTGCCGAAACGATCTACGAAAACTCCCGAATGTCTCCGCTATATTTGGCGGGGAAATTAATAGACGTTGTGTTCTTTGCTCCCCGATAGGAACGTCTTCTAAATACATTTGAGAGCATATTTGAAATATGCATTTCAAATGCTTTGTGTATTTCGTATGTCGTATTTAATTACATTTGAATTGAAACTGTGTTTGAATACTTAAAATTTATTATTTCAAATACAAATATTGGGTTATGCTCTTTGCAGTCAAATCTGATAGTGGGTGCTGTTCGCGAAGGGAGTCATATGCAAAGAGCGTTGAGCTTGCTGCGCTTTGCGCACAATAAGCATTGAAGAACAAAGGAAGAATAGAACAGGGAATTAATGGGATGAGTGCAATTATTGCGTTTTTTGCTTTGGCGATTTAAATTTTAAAACGCGCCGAATTAACGACACGATCTTTGAAAAGGCTTTGATGCATCAACCCGGCCTTTTCAATGAACCACACCGAATACATTGTGTTTCCTCGTGTCTTAGCTGCCTATGAAGTTATGACAAACAAGTTTTATTTTTAGAGCTCCACCATTATTTCTAAGCACTTGATTCTTAGTATGTATAAATTCCATTTTTTATTTCGGTATGGTCTTTTTTCTTTCTTATTTTGCCTGGGTTACAACTTAAATTTAAGTGTAAAATGTCAGTCTTTGAGAACAAAATGTATTTAAAAAATATTTGAAGATCACAAATACGCTCGTTGTATTTATGTATCTTATTTAACTACTTTTCTTAAAAATGTAGTTGCATTTGTAATTAAGTAAATTTATGTCGAAGCATTTTGTATTTAAATGCATTTTTTTAATTGTTTTGCCCTTTTTTGGGTGTACCTAAATGTTTGTGTATATCAAAGCATTCTTCATCACTCTTGTTTACTTCGCTCGGTTCATCGCAGGCTGGAAAAAAAAAAAAGAGGAAGGAAAACAGCCTTTCGTACATACTAGACGTCTTTCTGTGCGGAAGCAGCGCAGAGAAATGGTAACTTGTAACTCGATTTTGAACTTCTTCAGCCAGGCGCCCGTGGCGCAACTCCTGAAAGGTTCGCTTCTCCGCATCCTCATTCACTATGCGGGGAAGATCCCTTTAGGGGGCTCGTTTTTCGCGCTTTCGGTTTTTCCCGCGTTCTTACTTCATTTTTTTTTTACACGCTTTTCTTATTGCAATATTGATTGCGGAGGTTTATGAACCCTGTTTTCGTGGCGCTATAAAACCACCAAACTTGTCGCCTCCTCTTTTTTATTATTATTATTTTTTTTTACGGGAGGGATTTGATCGTTTTTGCGTTGCAGTTATCTATTTATCCGGAATGGCTGTCTCTTCGATGTTTCGGCTTCAAAATGGCGGGCGGCTAGGCAGTTCTTGCGGAGGGTGAGATGCGAGATCGTAGGTGTTTCCTCCGACACTGTCACGTGACTAGGGAAGGAAGATGCGATGGGGGGGGGGGGGGGGGGGAGTTGCTATTTGGAGAACTGTCATCCGTACCCAGTGGCCTCCTTGAAGCGAATGACGCAAGCGTGTCATTCGCTGTGCTTGTCACTTTTTTATTGTATCTTTTTTAGGCAGCACTGGTGGTGTCGGGTTTGACTGTCCTTCTCTCTTTCTCAAAACGCAGAAAATGTAGCCCCACCTCGTAGAGCAGGGGTGGCCAGAGTGACACAGGGTTAGAGCCGCAGACAAAACTACAAAAGTTCAGAGAGCCGTAGAAAACAAAAGGAGGGGTTCCACTTTTAACATTATGGAGGGAACGGTCCTTTCCAAAAGGGACAGTATAAATGTCGACTACAACAAATACCACCAGGCAACAGAATGTTTCTTCAACCACTGAGCAAGAATGAATGCATGGTTCGCCAGCCAGCCACTGCCCCCGACACCCGTTATGCATACACGGTTGGAAATTCTCTCTAGAACAATAAAGGAAACAGGGTTACTGGACACATCTGTGTGTCAAAAAGCAGTCCAGCCCTATATAAGTAGCATAGTACAAAGCTTCCAAAAACTGCAAGTTTTTTTTTATTTTTATTTTAGAACTTTTTGTTCTGGGAGACGGGGGGAAGGGTGGCACGCTTATTAGCGAGCCGCAGTTTCGTCACTCCTTTGGTGCGTTTTACATGTTGCACGTGGCTGTTTTCAAACCTGAAAACAAGCGGGGGGGACCAAAGTGGACCCTCCCCCCCCTCGTTTTTTCCTTATAAATTGCGTTCCATGTCAGTTTGACCGATCTTCGTGATGGCACACTCATCCTAGTTTTTGACAGTGGTCGCAACTATACCGCTGACAATTTGGTAGACGAGTGAATAAACTAGTACATTGTCTTTCGCACAGCACCAAGTTTGCTGTGCGGTTCAGAGTGCCTAAGATATGCGCGAGTGATCGAAGATCCCAGTCGGTTAATTTTTTTTTTCTAGCTTTAGTTTCACCCAGCAAACATCTGGCTAAGCCTTTTACTCTTTATTTTTTTCTTATCGAACATGCGTGTTAGCTCTGCACTGCACTCAGTCCTGTCGCCATACATAGATGCCTTCAACGACCCCAGTTGGCAAGCTGTAATAAAAAAAAAAAAAAAATTCCCAGTGCCATACGTAGATGCTTTCAACGACCCCAGCTGGCAAGCTGTAATAAAGAAAATTCGCAATATTAATTTTTAACTAGTTTTTATTTTTCCCTTTCGGTTTAGACACAAAAAAAAAAAAAAAAAAAAAAACGGGGCCGATGTTGTCTCTAAAGATGGATGGGGGTGAAGGCTGCTGCAGCCGCCCTGACTCCTTGGGGCGCGCTTTCTATATCTGCACTCACGCGCTCGGAGGCGTGGGCGTGACTCGTGTGTCTTCCTTGCTCCGGCCGTCGTCTTCTCCTTTGGAGCCGCCGCGGCTGCTGGCAGGTAACAACACGTGCACCCACCGAAGCGAGGGAAAAACAAACATTGACGCGTCGAAAGGGAAGGCACGCTTGGACGGCGCTTGTTTCCTTTGGTGCCCGCTGTTTTGATTCGTCAATGTTGATTGGTTGATTGGCGTGATTGGCTTAGACCAGTGTTACTAAAGCACTCGCTTGGGAAACTCGCCCTCGAAACCCGGACCGCTCGCGTCCACCGAGACCCGAGCTCAATGCGATAACAGCGCCACCTTTTAGCGACGAGTTAAAATAGGAAAGTTCGTTTATATCGCTACTGCGCAATGGCGCCGCCAGATGGCGCCACCGGCAATAGCGTGACTCGACCTGAAACCGACACTCAAAAAAAAAAAAAAAAAAAAAAAAAACGAAAAAAAAAAAAAAGCGCTGGAAGCTAGAGGTTGCGGCATTCTCGAACTAACGCCCTCGACCCTTTTGACAGTCGGACGTTGGTCGTGTTGCCGTCGATGAAAGCGGGATTAATCCGGCTAAAGACGTCGTGGTGACGTTTGGCCAGTCGTGTACAGCCGATCGTAATCGACGCTCTTGGTCACGCGCGTCGCCGTAGCTTTCTTTGACTATATGCAGTCATAGGTACGGCGCCGATTACAGTCGGGCACGCGCACTTCTGTCGTCGGAATTCGCACATTAGTAAGTTGCCCCCGAGGATAGACTTGGGAGAGGGGGCAACTTTTCTTGACAGTGCAGTCTAATGCACGAACTTGCGTGCCCCCTCCCATTATGAGCGCGGATTAAAGCTGCACGCGCGCTCTCCTCCTTCTCCTAAATAGGCGTGAGGCGAAGTTCTTGCAGCTATACTGTCAAAGTTAGCCGTGTAAGATTACTGTTATTTCCATCGGTGATAGCAGATTTAGTCCTACCCGTGGTGTAGTCCTACTCAAGACGTTTATAGGGAATGTTCGGTCGCGGACGTCGCCGATGGACCTTTTCCACTGGGTTCCGTCATCTTGAAGACTTCCGGCATGCGGGACAGCATCGTTGTCTTATCGAAGTAGTGAGGCTTCGAGACGAGGAATCGCGATAATGTCAACGTTGGGCAGGTCCGAATCTTGGGAAAGCATTGCGTGCAAAAGCGTGCGGTTTTGCTTTGCATTTCTTGCCTTCTTCTCTACGGCGCTGCTGCGACAGTCCGGTATTGTTCATGCTGTTCGCATATCAAAAAAGGCTGTAAGCAGAGTACTTATATTCTTTTTTTTTTTCTTCCGAAATGTTTTGGTTTTGTATTAAAAACACAAAACGAAATAGCGAAAAAGTGTCCTCCTTCTAAGGTGTCTCTGCGGTTTCCGAGGGTCCAAGTATGGCGCCGTCGGCTCTTGAAATTAGTCGGCAACTTTCCCGCGATGTGGCAGTGAACATGGCGTCGTTGGAGTACTCTCCTCGCGCGGAGAGCTTCCGCGTGCTTCGCTCAAATTGACCCGATGGTGCCGTGGCGTTTGCCGTTTGCCAAGTTACGCCGAAGCGGAAGTACAGCGCCTCGCCTACTTTTCTCGGCCTCGTCGGCTTCCGTGAATGGTGGTGGGGGCCGCTCGGAGGCCCGCCTAGGGTCCTGGCTCGGTTCCACGCCCCTGGCTCGGTGCAGCAGGTGCGTGGAAAGCAGCTTGATTGATCGAACGGGACCCCCCCCCCCCCCCCTTCTCTCTCTCCCCGCGCGGTTACGCCAGGGGAGAGAGAGAGAGAGAGAGAGGTGAGGCAGAGCCCTGACTCCGGAAGCGAGAACTAATCGGACGGCGCGAAACCTGTCTGTCGCGCTCCGCTCGTGCGCCTCCGAAATGGAAAACGGGCGGGCAGTGTCTGGCTACAGAACTCGGGCAAAGCGAATAATTTATATTAGGAGAAAGCATTCTGCTCCGCTCATCTGCATTGGACAGCGCGCCTACAGCGCCATATTCTTTAACGGTGTGGGCATGCGCTTCACGTCCGAGAGAACCCTTGTGCATCGCGTCCTTCTGTTGGGGGAAGACTTGAGCACCAACTCAAATTGAGCAGCTCGTACGGAAGCGTCCCCGTGCACCGATGTGAAACGTTCAGGATTTAAGGACAGCTCGGTCCAGTAGCGGACTCGATTTGCACGTATTGCAGCCACACTCGCGCTGCAGCTTCTTGTGCTCATGGCACACTTTCTGCTAGTGTTCTTATGCTTTTTAAAATTATTTATCCATCCCACGACCACGCAGTGGTAGCCAGACAACCGTAGATTTTCGGAAATTGCAGCACGGTAAAAAGGAGCACTCGGAACTAACCATGCACGACGTCCGTTTTTAAGCCTTTCCGCCCATACCCTTGGCGGTTGCATACCCTGTGTCAGCGGGCAATCCCAAAATGCACCAGGTCGAGGGTACGTCAGTTACTGGCTGGTTTGAGGTTATGCAAAAAAGGTCTATATGCAGTCATAGGTACGGCGCCGATTACAGTCGTGCACGCGCACTTCTGTCGTCGGAATTCGCACATTAGTAAGTTGCCCCCGAGGATAGACTTGGGAGAGGGGGGGGGGCAACTTTTTTTGACAGTGCAGTCTAATGCACGAACTTGCGTGCCCCATTATGAGCGCGGATTAAAGCTGCACGCGCGCTCTCCTCCTTCTCCTAAATAGGCGTGAGGCGAAGTTCTTGCAGCTATACTGTCAAAGTTTGTAAGATTACTGTTATTTCCATCGGTGATAGCAGATTTAGTCCTACCCGTGGTGTAGTCCTACTCAAGACGTTTATAGGGAATGTTCGTTCCGTCATCTTGAATACTTCCGGCATGCGGGACAGCATCGTTGTCTTATCGAAGTAGTGAGGCTTCGTGACGAGGAATCGCGATAATGTCAACGTTGGGCAGGTTCGAATCTTGGGAAAGCATTGCGTGCAAAAGCGTGCGGTTTTGCTTTGCATTTCTTGCCTTCTTCTCTACGGCGCTGCTGCGACAGTCCGGTATTGTTCATGCTGTTCGCATATCAAAAAAGGCTGTAAGCAGAGTACTTATATTCTTTTTTTTTTTCTTCTTCTTTTTCTTCCGAAATGTTTTGGTTTTGTATTAAAAACACAAAACGAAATAGCGAAAAAGTGTCCTCCTTCTAAGGTGTCTCTGCGGTTTCCGAGGGTCCAAGTATGGCGCCGTCGGCTCTTGAAATTAGTCGGCAACTTTCCCGCGATGTGGCAGTGAACATGGCGTCGTTGGAGTACTCTCCTCGCGCGGAGAGCTTCCGCGTGCTTCGCTCAAATTGACCCGATGGTGCCGTGGCGTTTGCCGTTTGCCAAGTTACGCCGAAGCGGAAGTACACCGCCTCGCCTACTTTTCTCGGCCTCGTCGGCTTCCGTGAATGGTGGTGGGGGCCGCTCGGAGGCCCGCCTAGGGGTCCTGGCTCGGTTCCACGCCCCTGGCTCGGTGCAGCAGGTGCGTGGAAAGCAGCTTGATTGATCGAACGGGACCCTCCCCCCCCCCCCCCCCCTCTCTCCCCGCGCGGTTACGCCAGGGGAGAGAGAGAGAGAGAGAGGTGAGGCAGAGCCCTGACTCCGGAAGCGAGAACTAATCGGACGGCGCGAAACCTGTCTGTCGCGCTCCGCTCGTGCGCCTCCGAAATGGAAAACTGGCGGGCAGTGTCTGGCTACAGAACTCGGGCAAAGCGAATAATTAATATTAGGAGAAAGCATTCTGCTCCGCTCATCTGCATTGGACAGCGCGCCTACAGCGCCATATTCTTTAACGGTGTGGGCATGCGCTTCACGTCCGAGAGAACCCTTGTGCATCGCGGTGGCCTTGCTTTCGCGCCGCGCCGAGAGAGGGCTGCCGCCGGCACACCGAAATATCGAATTCGGCGAGGCAGCAGAGACGGCTCTCTCAACCGCCTTGGTGGCGCCAAAACAAATCGCCGGCTTAAAGACATAAACAAGAGAAAGAATTACGTTTGTGTATATACACCGTAAGGTCGGTCTGCATTTGGAACGAGGCGGCACCGGTTTACTTGTAGATGAGAAAGTTAGCCAGTGCAATATCCCTGCTAGCCCGGGGTGTTTAACGTGCATCCCGCTCTAAATGCACGACCGGACGCCGGTACGACGCACATCTCGATCGAAACGGGCAGGGGCCGGGATTGAACCTATAGACCAGGGTGTAAGATAGACAGGTGGGGAAACGAGAGCCAAATGAGCGACCGGATTGTGTCCCCTCCGGGTTTCTCTTTTTCTGTAGCGCCATCTATGGGAGCACCGCGAACTCTCACTCCAGGTGGGCGACCGGTGGCGACCGGCTAAACTGACGGAGATTTTTTTTCTTCTCGCCGCAGCGCCATCTGTCGCAAATCGGGGGTATACCCGCAAGCAGACGAGTACACAATCCGGTCACGGCGCTGCGGTAGGCCTCTATGGGCCGTTTCCCCACACCGTCCACAGAAGGCACTAAAGTTTGTTGCGGGTTAAGAATGGCAGAGCAAGCTTCTCCCACAAGGCCCTCCACTTCACCAGAGCGAGCGCCTTTGGGGAGGCAAGTGGACAAGAGGAAACATCCATCATGGTGACCTTCGTGGGGAGGGGTTTTTCCTGCTATTCTTAACCTGCAACAGCGCCTCTAAAAGAAAATTGATGATTACCTTGATTTTCGTATCAAGCCACAGAATATGCGTGACTCGCGCGCTCAATACTTGGGGTTTCGGGCTTGGCGGTCCAGACTTTGCATTTTTTTTTTTTTTTCTTTTGTCGTATCGGCGGTTGTCTCTTCTCTCGGCTTTGTCTCGCCCGCAGTATTTAGCAATAAGCTTATGCCCCGCTCAGCTTGTCGGGACGTAATTTCGCTACATTTGGTGGCCGTACTTTTTTAATTTTTTTCCTGTAGTTTGACGACACACTTTTTTTTTTTTTTTTTTTTTTGCGGTGGCGGCCCTTTAAACACATTCGGTTTAAAAGTGTGTCACTACTGTGGTCATATACTGGCGAAGTCGTCAAACGTAGAATCCGCTTTCGTGTCTGTAAATCTCGGTGCAAGTGTTTGTTTACCGAGACTAGGGAGTTTTAGAATAGCGCACGCTAAAGCTTTGCGTGCGCAAAGAATAGCGTCGTCGCCACTGCGCATGCTCCGAACGCAAACCAGGTTTTGCGCTTTGCGTGCGCAATTTTAGCGTGCGCTATTTCTCGAAAATAGCGTGCGTACGCAAAGGGTCTTTGCGCTCCTCTAAGGAGGATCGTGATGAGAAGGTGGCTAAAGCCAAGACGAGCACAGTTAAAAAAAAAAATGGCGGCCCCCAGGACCATGGCTGCGGTCGCTTTGACGGCGTCGTGAACGCGACGTCGGCGGCATCCTCGCGACTGCGATTTTCGATGGACGACACTGCACTCGGTTTGGGAAACCCAGTAGGGTGGGCAACGATCAGCGGCAACTTGATGCTTGCGACGAGCGAACATTTATCGGCGAAGGTCAGTACACTCTTGCCGAGGCGACGCATGCGGCGGACACGACCGGTCGACCGCTCGCGTCGCACTCTCACGTTTAAACAAATGTAAAATTGTTACTCCGGACCAAAAATCTTGTTTTTTTTTTTCTGAAGTTGCAGCATTTCGTGTGTGAAATAAAAATCGTGAATGTATCTTGGTGGCGTTGCAAGCGCGAGATGCTTGGGCTTTTACGTCGCGGCGGAGAAACGCTATGCTAAAACTCTCTTGCGTCGCGTGCGCTAAAGCAAGCGCTAAATTTAGCGCTAGCGTGCGCTAAAATTGCGTACGTTATTCTAAAACTCCCTACTCTTACCGCTACTGTGCGACGAGAACGCCATTGGTTGTCGTTGTGGTCACGTGAGCGCTTATGCCAGCCGATGGGAGTGAGGTGCCACCCGCGCGAGGGGGGATCCCTGACACCAACAGCTTTTAGGAACGCCCGGTAAATATCTCCGAGAATGATTTGTATCTCGAGCAGCTTCGGTTTGCTCCCAAAACAACAGACTTTTTCTCTTTTTTTTTGGGGGGGGGGGGGGGGGGGGGGGGCACAAAGAGAGCAGTTGCAGCTTCAAGCAACTTCGCGTCCTTCTGTTGGGGGAAGACTTGAGCACCAACTCAAATTGAGCAGCTCGTACGGAAGCGTCCCCGTGCACCGATGTGAAACGTTCAGGATTTAAGGACAGCTCGGTCCAGTAGCGGACTCGATTTGCAACGTATTTTCAGTAAGTGACAACTCGCGTTCTCACTTGCTGCACACGATTCCCAGCAGAACGCTGACACGGCACTCGTGCCCAATGTATGCCCCGCGTTGGCCTCCATTGCGTGACGTCGACAACCCAGCATTTCGGGCCTTGTTACGTTGGAAGGTTTGGCAGCTCTCGGTGACGCTTGGGTGCTTCGCAGGAGCAACTTTGCATGGAGCCTGGATTGCAGTTTTGTGTGCGTCTTGAAGTGTTTACAGACGCGCCTTGTGCTGTCCTCGCGGGCTTTCCGCGTCTCTTCCAATTGCCGTCTTATCAGCCCCAGCAGGATCCCTTTGGACGAGTGCCGCGGGCGCGAGCGCCGTCAGCGTCGATTAGAACCGGCGCTTGAAGTGTTCTCGCTGCGCCAAGTGGCTTCGAAAATCGGAGACGATCGGTTTCTGTGTCGGTATCCTCGAGTCTTGTACGGCTTCCCTCGTCTGAACTCACTTTGACACAGCGTCCACGTGCAACTGCGGACTGGGACCGGTGGTGGGGGCACTCACTTGGGGCGTTAGGTGCTAGCCACTGTAGTCGGTGACAGGATTAGGACCCAGTAGGTGGCCTGGAGCACGAGCTTTCTGCCTTTGGTAACACTTCGTCCTACGCGCGGCCAAAGCCCCGGCGGAAGACGTCGAGCGCGTGCTGGATGGAGGTGGAGCGTCCACCACCGGGTTCTTAACCGGCAACCGACTGCGAGTATTTGCACCCGGGGGGTACGAGAAAGGTGTTCCAGAGACTTGCGTGTATTGCTACACCCCGACGCTTATTTCGAGTAATGCGTCCTTTTTTTATTATGAATTAGAGCGCTGTGAAGTAGAACACCCTTGATGGTGTTACAGCAAGGGTGTTGGTGGACCCCCTTCGGGTGTTTTTGCCATGGGGAGAACTGAATCGCACACTGAGATGGGCACTCGAATGGATTACTGGAATCGTCTATTTATGGCGATAAATAAAATTACAAGCGACAGCGTTTTCAAGCAATCCTTGCTGTATTACGCCTCCTACACCCAAAGATTGATTTTTTTTATTTATTTCTTTTTACAAAATATAATGCGCAACGCGGCTAAAACGAGCAATAATAGTAACGTTCGGAATATCAACGCAATTGACCATTTTCATTCTCGTTCGCTTGCGTGGTGATGCTCAGAGGCTCGTTCCGCGGACATGGTCGGGCCCCGCGCGTGCCCCGAAAGAACCCATGCGATGTAGCGGCAGCGTTGGAACTTGTCTTTCATCGACTCGTTCGTCGCTCCGCAAAAACTCGGCAGAAGCGAAAGACCCGCGGTCGTCACTCGAAGGCCTGCTCGGCACGTGACCCTAGTGTGCGGGTGGCCAAATTAGTGTAAGTGGTTGTGTAGGGCTACGTGTATAGCCTTCGCCCTCTCCTCGTCCGCGGGCGTGTGTGGGGTTCAAAACTTCGGACCCCCCCACCCAGGCTCCGCGGGCTGGGAGGAGGCGACCGCTCCGCGGTACTCGGGCCGTTATTATAGTACTCTTTTCGCCGCGCAAGCTGACAGTGCGGTGGATGCTACGTGCCTCGTTGCGCCAGTCGTCGTACGTCTGCCTCGCTTCACGTGATCGCAGTTCCGCCCGTACCCACGCATGGAGTTGATTGTAAGGCTGCAGAGGCATTGTGCCAATTCTAATGTTGCAGAGAGGCCTTGTCAAGTCGAACTTCTGACCTTTTGCCCCTGCAGCCTACGTCAGTTTCTGATGTGAAACAAAAGGTTGATTGATTGATTGATTGATGATATAGTAATCTAGGGTAAAGGGTCCCGTGCATTTCGACCGCTTCGGAGCAACGGGGCATAGATGCGGATACTGTTTCTTCCCCCCTTTCTCTCTCTTTTGTGTACCCACGCGCGGACACAACGCAGAGAAGCGGGGTCACGTGATGGAAAGGGAGGCGGCTGATTGGTCTGGCGAGTGCGTAACTCCCGCCGCAGTGTCGGCTTTTGGGGTGAACGGTCCTCCTCTGTTTCTCTGTGTATCGCCTATCTCTTCGCCGTGTCGCGGTGGTTATTTATCTTGGAGAGGACCGCGGTCGAACGCTGGCGACTTCTGGAATTCTGATCGGGGGAGCCCGTTGCCGTTCCACTTGGTGTTGTTCCGACGCGGTTGGTCGAAGTATGGGATGACTCTCCCTCCCCCCGCGTCGCCTTCGTTGAGAAAGCGGTTTCGGTGTGTGTGTGGTGTGTGTGTAGGGGGGGGGGGGGGGGGACAACACGGCGCGACTTCGTTTATCTTGTGGGTCGGACGGCGATTATCTCCGACGTTGGTTTCCCGATCGTCGTCCCTGCGGTTCGGGAAGCGGGAACCTTTTTTTTCCCTCCGGCGTGTTTCTGGTTGTTCAGCAGCTCGCTCGTATTAAGCAAACAACCCGCCTGTTTTTAGGTTTTAATTTGAACGTGACCCGTAAGAGAGCCCGACTGCCCCGAAACACAATTTGCGGCTCGAAATTCGTTTTCTTTCCGCCCGAAAGTGGCCGGTCGAGAATCGGCCGGTTTCGGTCGCGCTCATACTCTGTCGTGGTCACGTGGCGTTCAGCCTACGTATACCAAATATATTTAAAGTCGTGGGTCATTTAAGGCGCGCATTCAATATTAAAACTAGAAAAGAATACGAATCTCATTATTGTTGCCTCCAAAAAACTGCAAATACGTTGATAAAAGAAAAATGTTGCACAGATCACGGGAAGTACTACATGTACAAGTCATTCTCAAAATGGCGACGTATCGCGGGGGAGGCGCACGACGGACGCGGTGCCGCTACTTCGGAACTGGTTCGTGGTACTGGCCAATCGATATTCAAGCGCAGAACATCGAGCGGAAGGGATATAAGTGCGAAACATACGCACGACAAATGGTGCAGGCAACTTCGTCGTCGTCCGATTCACACGCAGGAGAAGCACGTGACTTCCGGCCATGAGCTTCCGTGCTCGGGATTCGGTTTCTAGCAGTTGAGGTTTCTTATTATTTTTCACTTTATTAAAAATATACGTGACTTTGTAGCAAAATACCGATTGGGTTGTCTTCTTACACCATATTAAATCGCCTGACAAAAAAAAATTGGGGGATGTTGTTTTCTGTTTTACAATGTGTGGAACTCGGCGCGTGCTCTGCACTTTGCTAACCCCGGCATTCTATTAAAAATAAAATTGGCGGCGTATAATCGGCTGCGGGCCGCTTGTTCCGACTGCCAATTGAACAAAAAAGAAAAAAAAAACGTTGCTTGTTTTTTTTTTATTTTATTTTTTCGATATCTAACGCGTGTTTCATGGGTCACGAATGTCAAGAAATCATTCTAGTCGGTACTTATTCGAAGTATAAAAATCGTCCTTTTAGGTGTCCGTCTTTTCTATTTCCATGCGAGTAGAAGAGCAAAGTGTGCTGATAGGGTACCTCGAATAAGTAAATAAATAAATGAAGAGAAGGTTGGTTCCCGAGGAAAGCGGAGCAGAGGCGCGAGTCGAGCGCGACGCAATATCATCGTCGCATAGTTGGGATTTTTCCGCCTCGACTTTCCGCTGCTTCTTGAGCCAGGGTCGTGCGAGGGAAGGGCAGGACGTAGGGAAGGTCTTTTCGAGGAGGCATTCGGACGGATGGACATTCACGCTCGTCGAGTGCCGAGTCGACGTGTCGCTGGGCCGAGAGGGGAGAGCGAATTACTGTCGCCGGAAAGACAGGGAGGGAACTCGGAAGGGATGCACCGATGAACTCAGACTGGGGAGTTCCTCCTGGTCTTCGTTGTACGAACTTCTTTCAATGTTGCAGAATTATGTAGATGATAGGGTTTCATAAAACAACTGTGCCGAAACGTCTAACGCAGTTTTTTTACGCTAAATTTAGTGGTGAAGTTGAATTGGTGTATAATGACCGTCTGACCATCAGCGCCAATGTAGCTGTCTTACGTCCCGCTAAATTTAGCGGACGGTGTTCGTGTGACGTGATGAGCGTGACGGTCGCCGCGGGAACTTTTGATGTTAAGTCGTGTGATTCCGTGACGTCGCAATGTCACGTGACACCGTGTCCGTTCCGCGCTAACCGTGCCTTTATCATGTGCACAAAATGCCTGCCCAAAATATGGCGCTCTCGGATAATCGACAGAACAACTGCAAGAAAGCGCCTTTTTTTTTTTTCATTTTTAATAAGCATCGCATATTTTGTGTCTGAACTTTATCAATAGGGAGTATTCACTAGACGCCATATTTGTGGGTGCTGTTTAGAGCGCATGCTCAGAACGAGCTCACATCAATAAGCTGCTAAGACTGGCACTCTTGATGGTGCGGAATGCAGGTTGCAAACGAACTGTGGAAGCTCGCCATCAGCACGCGCTCAGCATTCGCGCACACAGCTATGGCCGCCAGTG
This sequence comes from Ixodes persulcatus, assembly GCA_013358835.2. Classification (NCBI taxonomy): domain Eukaryota; kingdom Metazoa; phylum Arthropoda; class Arachnida; order Ixodida; family Ixodidae; genus Ixodes; species Ixodes persulcatus. The sequence goes on along the minus strand of JABSTQ010009804.1, from coordinate 833,712 downwards.
AATACTCCCTATAAAATTAAAATGCACCATTTCTGCCTTTGTGTGTGTGTGGGGGGGGGGGGTTAAGCAGGTTTTTGTCTCTTGTTCTAATTCCAGCGTTCTGTTGTCTCGCTGGAGAAATACAGGCGTGCCGTTCTGTGGCCCAATCCTTGGGCACGCGCGTGTTTTTTGGTGCCGTATTTGAGGTGCTTGCGCTCGCCCCGTTTCTAATTTTGGAGTGCGCGTGTTTGGGGGCAACAAGGGTCGATCTTTGTTGTTGTTGGAGGCGAGGCGACGAGCTTTGTTTTGAGAAGGAACGAAACAGTTGGGCGATACGTTTCGCGGAGCGCGACACCCTTCCGCTGCGCTCCTTTTGCGGTTTGGGGTTTCCGGTGCTGCTTATGACTGCGTCAGGACTACTCTTCACTTACTCTCTTCCCCAACAACCTGATAGGCATATCCGGTGTGGGCGACGAAAAAAAATAATAAAAGATTTCAACCTGCTAATAGTAAAAACATAAAGGGGAGACAAAACGAGAGTGGGTGACGGTTACGCTTATATTCTAAATGTATTGGAGCGGCGACAGCAAAACAATGTTTTCGCCCATACTGGAAGTGACGATATTTCAAGATGGCGGCGCCCTTGTGGATTAGATCCGACGTGGCGCGCCGGTTTTCTGTAACGTCGTTCGTTGCCTCTTCGGGACCACCACTTCTTGTGTATGGGAGGGATGCTATATGACGGTAAACACTATGTGCAGCGTACTTCAACTGAACTGCATTAGACATAGAAGTATCGGTGGAACTGGAAGCGCCGGTCTCGGACGCAGACTGTCGAGAGATGGCGCCACATTTCCATATGATTTATCTGTTGTTTAATTTTTTTTCGCGTCAAAGCTTATAGTTAAACAAAACTGCAACAAAAAAAAAAATGTTTTCAGCGCCCGCGGTCGATAAAATTGCGAAGTCGGAAGTATATTACACCGGCTCGCCCGCGTTCTTGGTATAGCGTCGCTAACTTCTGTCGTCTGCTGTTTTGAATGATATGCGGGACACGCTTGAATAATAGATCCCGGTCCTAGAGAGCCTGCAGATTTAAGAAAAGGAGCAATCCAAAAACCACTGAGACGGTTGGCAATTTAACGGCGTGCGTATAACCTCCCTGGGCGGATTGCTTGCGCATGCGCGTGCCTTGCTGCGTGGCAACGGAAAGAGAGCCTGCTCCTGGCACCTTGATGCATGTATTTCGAACGCGGCCGATAAACTGTACAGAATAGTTGGAAGCGCTCTCGCATCTAGGCATGTTTTAATTAAACGAATACGGCGTGCATCGTGCCTACTGCATACGGCGACATTCGGCTGTGACGTCACGCTGCGGCGGTGGCGCTGCTGTCATCGCCGCCGCGGCGCACGCGCGGAAGCGTTCATTTACGCGAATCTGGGTTCTGCGCACGCGCAATGCCCACCACACCTGGAGTGGGCAAAGGCTGGCTCGTTTGTTAAACAGGGTGTTGTCTGTATTTCATTAAAGGGGCCCCGCAATCATATTTAAGCATCTACCTTTTTGCGGTTTCCGCGTCTCTTGGGGTTCGGGCAAAGCAGCGGGCACGGAGAGAGTAACTAAATATCAGTGCGTCATGTTTTAACCGGGCGACGCGGAAACCTCCTCCGCCTACGGGGGCGACCCGCGGTGCCGAAAGCGCGCAATATGTGACGACATCGTGACGTTTTAGGTCCTTGCCTTTCTACTGGTCAGAGCCGCTAAAAGCTTATTTTAGTCGAAATACAAAATATAAGTGGCGCGAGCCGTTTCAATTCACGGCCACTCAAGCAACCGAGGACGTCATGGAGGAGGTTATTTTTTGCTTGTTTTTTTTTTTTTAGTTTTAATTTGCCTATAACTTTTAAAATAAAGCGAAATTCGGGAAAAGCAAAGTTTCATTAGGTTAGTACGTTCAGTGCGCTCAGATTAGGTGCAAATTAAAAACCTGTTAAAAAGTCCTTGCAGGGCATTTTTCATTCAACGTCCGAGCGTGTTGGTGAGGTTCATTTACACACGTAAACGCGGAACGGAGCACCGAACAACCGCATATCTGAAGATTAAAGATGTCGTGTCCCTGTGCTCCGTCCTATGTGTTTACTCTTCTTGCGTGCGTAAATTAACTATAGTGTTTTTTTGTTGTTTTTTTCTTAATACGTGTATAGGGAGTATTCACAGGACGCCATATTTGTGGGTGCTCTTTAGAGCGCATGCTCAGAGCGAGCTTTTATTAATAGGCTGCTAAGACCGGCAATCTTGATGGTGCGGAATGCACGTTGGGGAACTGTGGAAGCTAGGCGTCAGCACGCGCTCAGCAGTCGCGCCCACAGCTATGGCCGCCAGTGAATACTCCCTATACTTCGTTTCACTTTATCTGCGAGCGAAGCCAAAGCTAGAAGCGCGAGACCAGCGCTTTTTGCATTTCTCCCCAGCTCGCGCGCTCGAGCAAAGCCTGAACGCACGGAGCTTCCGTGCTCGCGCTTCCAGTTTTGCCTTCGCTCGCACATAAGGTGAAACGAAGTATATAGGATATGGGAGGTTGTCTCGAGCCACTTAAAATAGTGAGAGCGGCAGCGAGGTCTTGGGCCTCGCTGCCGGTGTTTTTTTATTTTCTTTTTATGTAAGTTTAGAAAGAGTTATATACGTAAAGACAGGGGACGGGACAACACATGTCTTTACGTATATAACTCTTTCTAAACTTACATCTTTACCAACGCGCTCACTAACAAGTATTCTTTTAATGACGTCGTAAAAGCGTCACACTGCCGTTCCGCTGCAAGTCGCTCTCTAGCTCGACAGTGCACGGAAGCTTAGGCGGGTGAGTGTTGGGACGCCGCGACCGCAGCGCCACTCGCGTTCGCTCGTTGCTTTTCGCCCGCATTTCTACGACCAACCGCCAGGATCGTGGCGTTGGTTTCGCGGACTTCGGGGACCACTTATTGGGCGGAATGGGACGCCCTCTCGTGATTTCCGTTCGTGATGTCACGGCCAGAATTTGCCTCGCCGTCACGTCAGTCACGTCGCGAGTTGCGGACCGCGAGTTCGACGACGCGCGTGTGAAAATGCACGGTGGATACGAGCAGTCGTCGCATTTCTTCAACCGACACCATCAAAGCGTTTGGCCGATCGCGACTGCCGACCACAGCGACGCTTTCATCGGGTCTCGCACGTGGCCAACGGCAGGACCCGCCGGCTCCTTGGACGTGAATGTGCGGCCACTTGGAGACCACTTTCCATCTGCGTGTGGTTGTTGTGTAGGACGGTGAACACACCAGTCGCTGACGTGGTTCCAGGCAGCGCGTTTACTTCCTCCGAGGAGGGCTCTTTGAGGGGCGACTTGCAATGAGACTCGTCGGGAGACGTCGTTTTGGAACCGCGTGACGACGTTTTCTCTGCGCTCGTTTTCGGCGTCGAGGGTGGCTGAGTGTAGTTGGCGACCGTCCACGCTTTCTCGTTTTGCTCGCCGGTTTTCTTTCGGCCGCGTCGCCTTTAATGCCGTGTCTACTCTACGCTCTCCTGCCGCCGCGTTGGCGACCGCGGCTTCTTATAAATAGCGGCGCGCGCCCTCCGTACGCGCGTGGTGACCGACGCGGTACTCCTTAGCGTAGGCCAAATGAGGTCGTGTCACCCAAAGACGATAGAATTATGACTGCAAGTTGGGCTAGCTGGATCTGATTCGTACGGATGATTTTACGCAGAAAAAAACGGGGACAATAGGGTGAGAGGCAACATGGTGGTGCCTCTCACTTTTGTCAATGTTTTTTTTTTTTTTTTAGATCATGCGCACAGCTGTTTGTTGGACCCAAAGACGATAGAATTGTGACTGCAAGTTAAGCTAGCTGGATCTGAATCGTACGGAGGATTTCACGCTGAAAAAAACGGGGACAATAGACCTTTCCAAAAAAGGACACTTGGCAGGTTCCATTTTCAGTGTTCGTGCGTATGGCGCGTGATTTGCTCGCTTTCCGAAGCGACGAACGTGCGCGTTCTGGACTGTGATTTAACACGTGTGGACTGTGATTTTTGTAAACAGTGGAAACGTCTATAGGGTGAGAGGCAACACGGTGGTGCCTCTCACTTTTGTCAATGTTTTTTTTTTTTTTTTAGATCATGCGCACAGCTGTTCGTTGGACCCAAAGCGCTGGGGCCCCAGGTTCTGAACACCTCCAATATTGTTTTCCCAATTGCTGGCAACTTTCTTTTTTTTTTTATTGAAATAATTGCAGCAGGCGCCTATAATGTCATGGATTTATTGGTTTGGCCAATAATATCGGGGTAAATTGGATAAAGAAATTTCTTTTTTTTTTTTTTATTCTTGCGGTTTGTTTGACGTCATGTTTTCGCAATTTCGCATTCTATTATCTCTGCTAGCATCACATTCTCATGGAGTTTCGGCAATCTAGGATGTGTCGTTTATTTATGCGTGGAGAAGAACCGAATTTCCTTTTAGTCTTGGGAGCTCCAGTCGCGAGGTTCGTTCTAAGCTCGTTTTCACCCTTTTTTATTTTTATAAGCTTTTTTTTTAATTTTTGTCGTCGTACTGTTTCGCCTTTTTTCCCCCTGTGCATAATTTCCGAGGATTTTCACCCTTTCCGCGGCGACGAGATATTTATTATTAAAAGTATTTTTTCGCGCGTCTCTGAGCTCCACTACTCTCCTGTGTGTGTCGCTTTCGCCGAGCTTATGTCTAGCACAGCGACCTCCGAAGGATGTACAGACGGCATCTATCGCTCCCGCGCATGCGTCCTTGTTTTTTTCAGAATGGAAGCTTGGGCGTGTTGGTAAGGCATGATTATTTAAAACGTACAGCGAAACACACGGGACAGAAGAAAGAAGACAAACAGCCGCTGAACTTACAACTGAAGTTTTAATCGTCAAGGCGCAGCCTATGTACACGATCGAACAAAGGAAACACACAAGGCCAATAACGGCCCACAAGATCAAAATCCGTTTGTTCATTGTACAGAGAAAGTTGTTTACTCCATTCCACTATCATGCGATAAACGGGGCGTACACGTCAGACGGGCAGAGGCCTCAATGATGGGTTAAGAGAGCATTGTTACAATGTAAACAGGGTAATATCGGGCCACTTGGGCATTCATTGTCGTGACTGTCGCTGTGATGCGGAAATTAAAAAAAAAAAAAAAATGTACTGTCATTGGAAGAAGTGCCAATGCCTTGACCGGGAAGATTATAGAGGCAAAGGCTATGTCGCGCTTGGGGGAAGAGTGTGTCAGCGCGCCCCGTCAGTTCTTTTGTCGGCTAAAGAATTCGATTTTTTTACACGACGACAGCATGCGCGATGATTGTGCGGGTTTTAGTTGGGTGTTACTGGCTTTGCGTATCGTGTTACCTTTGTTTGATCGTGTACATAGGCTGCGCCTTGACGATTAAAACTTCAGTTGTAAGTTCAGGGGTTGTTTGTTTCCCTTCTTCTGTCCCGTCTGTTTCGCTCGTTTTTTTTTTTTTTTTTTTTTCGCACACTATTATAATTTAAATTTGAACGTGTCTCGACGGATATTGCGTTTTCCTGCCCTTGTATTCGCTGATAACTTAAGAAATTCCCTGCATGGGTGGTCGACTTTCGCCATTTCGATGAATTCCCGCTTGCTGCGTCCAAACGGGAAAAAAGAATGGCGCCACACGGCCCCAAAGCGTTTAAACGAAACATGTTTTTGGGCAAGTTTTCGTTTTCGTCTGGCAGCTGTGGGAATCCGGTGGCGGGAATATAATAAACCACGCCCTGCGTTTGTAAAGTTGTCACAAACTATAAAAATGTCGCAAACTTTCTTTTCTTTTTTTTTTTTTTCGAACTTTTGGAAACATTTAACGAAGTTCGACTTTTGTACTGTGTTGCCCGCGACTTCTGGGGAAATGACCGATGTCAATGAAGATAGTCATCGGCAAAAAAAAGTGCTCGTTCAATCCGGACTGGACGAACCCGAATATTTCGGAATATGCAAGTTGGATTAAGTCCGTGCAAAACGATCCTCGCAGTACTCAATGGCTCAATGTCTTGCGTTGTAATGATCTTCTATATTTAACCGCCTCTACAGTGGTCAGCGAAGTTCAGCTTAAATTGTCAGGGAAAACCTGAAAAAGTCGGGGAATTTCAAAATAATAATTTGCTAGACACCCTGGTTAGGTGTAGCGTCAGCTCGTTCTCGATTTCCCTAGATTTGGGTAATATTTAAACTACAGTCGAACTTTTTTTCTCGAAATTTGAGTTGGAAGTTAAAAAAATTCGAGCCTGGTCGAACTCCAACCTCGGCTGGTATGCGCGACACTGTTGGCGTGAACAAGCTATATCGCCATATTTTCCTTTGCTTTCGAAGTGACACCGACGAGGTATTTATGCTCGCCAGTGTTTTTATTTGTACGTGACATATGAGAGCCCAACTACCCAGAACACAATTTGCGGCTCGAAATTAGTTTTCTTTCCGGTTTCAGTCGCGCTCATCCTCTTCTCCGAGGTCACGTGCAGTTTTCTATGGTTTAGACACAGCCACCAAAGGCAGTCAAAGCTGTAGACACACACTCAATACTAAAAAGATACAGAAAATATGATACCCTTTTTTTGTGGCTTATAAAAAAAAAATTGCAAATACGTTAACTAAATAAAAGAAAAAAAGAAAAAAAAAAAGTTTGCACGGAGAAGATGGCGTTGTGTCGCGGGGTGGGCGGCTGAAACGGACGACGGGCGTGGGACCTCTACTTCAGAACTTGTTCGCGGTACCGGCGAGTCTGTCTAGCTTCGAAAGAGAAATCGTTTATTGATCAAAACAATTAGGATTTATTCCGTATTACACGCCCGACCAGGAAGCTGGTTCGCACGAAGACGTCGCCGAGTCGTCGCCCCTTCTCCTGCAGAAGACATCGCTCGCCATACGAACACGAATTGGTCAGAGCTGGAAGAACGCGCAAACGTCGAGCACGAAGTGCTTGACTGGCGTTTTTCGTGCGACGTGCGATGTGCAAGCTTTCCCGTCTGCTTCGCACAACCAAACAAAAAAAAAAAAACGAAAAGAAAAAACACGTCGGGTGTAGTTACGTCACTTCCGGCAACTCTTTCCTCTACATTTCTTCTTCCTCTCGAGTTCGGTTTCGGTTTCGAGTAGTCACATTTTTTACTTTATTCAAAAATACGCGTGACGCTGTAGCAAAATATTGATGGGGTAGTCTTCTAGCACCATATTAAATCGCCTATCAAAAAAAAAAAAAAAAAGAAAGGCGGGTTTTTTTTAAAAGGCTGAAAATCGTCTTCTGCCGGGCAGAAAACGAGTCCCCAGTTTCCTTCTCTATCTTCCTTCTCGCATTCTTCCTCTCACCACAGGAACGGTTCTCAGAGGTACTCCCCGCAGGGAAGAGGGGGTGTCTCCCTCTTTCTCGAGTGGAAAGGAAAAATTGAGGGAGAGTTTTCTCCTTTCTGGCTGCTCGTCGGCCTTCAAAGTAGAGCAGCGGCCGCCATAAAAAAACAACTAGGGTGGCAGGCGGTCCTCATTTAGGGACGAACCTCGTGCTCTGAAGTTTGGCGCAGGTCAATACTTTGTTTAAAGTGCAGAAAAAGCATCGACGTCGTGTTCGCGCTAGCAGTGTCGCGCAGTGTACTAGACCGTTTTCGAAGCTTCATCGAGCAACAGTAGCGGTCGCCATTTCTCAGACTAGGGGGCGCAAGCTATCGTCCGTTACAAAGGGTATAGCCATTAACACCCATGCTTCCATCCGTCCATCCGAAGCACGAAGGATACGATTGGGTCCGAGTCTACACCGAACTCTGACGCAACCTTCGTACTGATACGTACTGGACCGAGTTCACGTCGAATGCTGACGGACTCCTCGTGTCCTGTAGGCGCGCAGAGTTCGTGTCCAAAAACAATGGCGAACTCGAACAATTGACGCGGCCGCCACTCGGTGGCGCACGCCGACGCCCGATTTAGAGGGTTCAGCCGTATTCGTGTACCCCATTATCCGGTCTATTCGGGAGTTAATGACCGGAGGACTGCGTTTGACGAGGTGGTGTGTTCCCGTCGGGCGAACCGGTGCCGGCTCGGAAAGGCTCCGGCATTCCGACGCTGCTTTGACGTCTTCCTCCCTACCCTTTATCGGCCGTCCCAATCGATGAACAAATGGGCGACGACGGGAAACTATCTGTGCTCTCCGCACCCGTGCGTTGACAGTGCGTTGGGAGCTATGCTTTCGTCGGACCAATCAACCCTTTTTCGTCAGCTGACCCCCCGCTCCTGGCGCGTGGGTATATCACTGATCGGCGAACGAACGAAGCCACCGGGAGTTCCGATGGCTTGTCCCGGAATGTCGGTCGTCCGCTTGGCTTCTTAATGCATTTAGTCGACGTTTTGGTCCAGCCTTTTCTGCGTTTTTTTGGGGTGGGTTTTTAATTATCCCCCTTTAACATTAAATTTCGAAAATGAGACATTTGAACGTGAGACCTGCACACTTGTGATCTACTAGAATCTCAAAATGTTCGCACACTTGAATAGCTTCCCAGAAGACTTCTCGGGTCTGCGTGCGTTGTTCTTGCGAAATAAAAGTGGGGAGCGAAAAAACCCGTCGTCTCTGACACTACTCGTACCGACGCTCGGATGAATTAAAAAGCCTGCCAAGCGCTCGCTTCCGGGACAAGCCGCTTACTTCCGGTCGCTTCATACCTCTAGTATTTGGGCAATGCGCCATGCAGCTCCCTATAGCTGAGATCAGTGCTTCGGCAGCCGCGATTTTACAATTACCGATTGACACGGCGGCGTCTGTCGCCGTTTCAATCAGAACGGAGCACGTCGCGTTGAAGCGAGCAGACGAGCAAGCCGGCAGATAATGATCACGTGGCGAAATATAGAGATCCCGTCCCCCCTCCCCAGCGACCGCTGCTTTGTCCAAGAAAAGGACAGGGGTCGTGCGCCGCGGACAAAGGAGATCGCGGCGCTCGGTGATTTTGTTCTTTTGCCGCGGCTTATTATACCGGCCGAAACCCCAACGGGTTGTCCGGCTGCTCGTGGCTCGGAAAGATGGCCGTATTTGTGTGGCTTCGCCAACGGGAGGACAGTAGACGTGTTTGGGGCTTCTGGGTCGGACGTCTGAAAAGGAGGGGAAAAAAGAAAACGCGCTATGAGACGACCGACGACGAGTAAACGTAGTGGACAGTCGTAGCGTCGACTTCTTGTGTGCAGAATATATGTTTGTCGACTTCGTTTTTAGTGAGCGCACGACACCACAATGTCACGTAGCGTCACAATGTTACTTGGCGACATGGTATCGTGTATTTTCATTTTATTAGTGTTTTTTTCTTTTTCGTAAGTAAATTTATTAACGTTGTTCGTGTCTGGGCTGCACAAACTTTCTCTAGGAAAATAACTCTCGGTCTGTTCCACCTCTGACGATAGTTTTTGCACGCAGAATACGTTATACGTGGATCGTAGAATTTGCGGCCTTTGTTAGGGAGTTTTCGTAGACCGCGTTTCCCCCCTGCGTTAAAGGAGCTGTGCAACAGTTTCAGTGCTTTGCTTAAATAATTTGGGAGTTTGTGTCTCGACCTTTCTAAAGAACAGAACAAAATACCGGTTTTGCCTGCGTGTCCTAGTTTTTATTTTAAAAATGGACAAAGATTGAGGTTTTAGGCACCTCTCAACTCCTTCGCCATCTTCCGAGTCACGTGCGCTGTGACGTCAATGGGGGTTGAGCGGGGTTCCGGTGAAGCTCTCTCTCTAGAGCCATCAGTGAGCGGCGAGAAGTCATCCGCTCGCGACCGCGTGACCACGTGCTGGCAGGCGCAGCGCGAACAATATGGTGAATGGAGGAGTCTCATCCGGGCCCGGCCATCCCCGTCCGGCTCTGTCCCCCTCCCTCTTCGGCTTCTGGCGGCTGTTCGCGGTAGCAGATAGAGCTGACGGTTTTGTGGAGCTAGGATGGATGGCGCCACTAAACCTCCGTATAATAAAAGTTTTGTCAATGATACCAGGTTTTTGACGCATTTATATTTATGTTGGAACGACAAGATTTATAGAAAAGTTACCTTTTATCGAGCAGGTATTCGCACAACTTGCTATCTTTCTACAAGACCCCCATTGACGTAACGCCGCGTGTTTCTCATGGCCGCCGCTCGCGGCTGCAGGTCTAGGAATATTCTAATTTTCGGTTTCAACGGATTTTGCATTCTTGACAAGAACAAACGTTTAAAGGCTTCCTTTTTTTTTCTTTTTTTTTAGACCGGAAAATATGCGGTTTGTTAACGCGTACACATCGCGACACTGTTAGCGCGAACACGACATCGGCGCATTTTCGCATTTTACTTCTAAATAGTATTAGCAAGCACGAAATGTTATCGCTTACATTATAGAACTAAATGAGCTCTTTCCGCAGCAATAATAACTTGGATGACATCCCTTGGTTTCAAAGAGAAAAACTAGAAAAACCGACGATCGCTTGTTCGCGCTAACAGTGTCGCGCTCTGTACAATTGCGTTATACCGAAGCTTGTAGAGTCTACAAGTTTCGGTATATCAGCATGTGTCTACAATGTAGACACATGCTGCTACTGAAGCTTGTAGACACACGCTGCATTGCGTCACTTGTATGTCACTTTTTCGGGACGTTTTCTGTACCTGTCTTTTTGCATATTAATCTACGTTAAAAAAAAAAAAAATCGAGGTAAAATAAAAATAGAACCCGGTAGCATATGTTGGTGACATTGTCGGCACGTATGAGAGAAATAATTCATCCGGCGGATCATTAGCGTGCTTCGTACACAAAGATCCATCTATCTTTGGTTTTAATTTCCGGGTAGTCTAATATTTTTTTGCGTTTTTTTTTTTGTTTTTTTTTGTTTTTTTGTTTTTTTTTAATCAGACTACGTTCGTAACGAAAGCATTGGGAGTGAATCCGGATATCAAGACTTGATTTCGACTCGCTCGGCCCCTCGTACGGATATCCACGGGCGAAGTCCTTATAGACTCGCACATTTTGTGGCTTTTTGAGAAGACCGCAAATGTCATTCAAGTGTTTTTTGTTTTGTTTTTTTCTCCAAAAACGACGGGGCACATTGCTCTTGACTATAGTCTCAAGACCCCTACAATGCGTCTGGAGGGTAACAACTACACATTTTTCTCAGTATAAGGTCCCGTGTTTTCGGAGTTAATTATTCTTCAAATTTTGTAACATTTATTTCCCCCTTCACAATACAACTTTTTTAGTCACACAAGCTGTAGATAAAGACATGCTTCCCATAAGGCTCCGTTATTGCTGTTTTGTTTTTTGTTTTCGAATTTTGATGAAAACCGACTGGGGGAGTTACTTTTCGCGGTTGATGGGCTATTCGTGATAATACTGTTTAAGTATAGCTTTGGTGGCTCTTACATACGCAGTAATACAGCGTACGCTAAAAAAAAAAGAATTACCTGTTTGGTTTTATTGTAGCGTTGCTGCAGCGAACGTCTTCCTAAGCAATCGTACGCGGTGTACGATTGCTTAGGAAAATTCGATCACGGAGCCTCCGTCCGTCAATCTTACAAGCGGCACGTTTTTTGTTTTGTTTTTTCTTTTTTTTTTTAGAGCTATTTGTCCGTCGGCAGTGAATCGCGCGAGGGAGGCTAGGCGTTCGGCATATATCGCAGCGTTCACGCACATTGCGAGCGGTTAACATTTTCGCTGCGAATTTCTTTTGCTGCACGCGGCGTTTCTGACCCGACTGCGGTATATATTTCCTGAAAGAATTGCCGAGCTGAGCACCGCGTAATTTCACGTAACACTGAACTATACTTCGCGAACACCAGGTGGTGACCCATGCTCTCGCAGATCCCTCTCTCTCTTTCGAGAGAGAGAGAGAGAGAGCTTCCCCACAAAGCCCGGAACGCAAAATCCCCCAGCGTTGCGTGCGTACGCTATTACGCTAGCCTTTAGCCTTTCTATTGCGTTCTGCGCGTGCGCACACCCACAATTTTCCTTTGCGCGGTACGCAGTCCACTAAGCTGTCCACTAAAACGAAAAGAAAAAAAAAAAAAACTCCGAATGTCGCGTTCTTATGAAGAACGGGGATGTTTGACTGGACTGGATTTGTTGATTTTTTTTTTTTTCTTTAAGAAGGGAATATTACTCTTTTAGCTTTCATTGTCTTCTTTTCTTTTTTTTTTCTAATCAGATAATTTACGAGTTTTCTCGCTTCTCAAGTCGCGCTTGCCGCGGCGGCAGTTGCAACAAAGTCGCGCCCTTATCATGATTTCGCCTCTAGCTCGCCGAGTTCTTCCCGAAATTAGTGGACCCCGCAAGAAGCGGGCGACGCGGCGTCGCTGGCGCAGAGTACTTGGACCAAGTTTATGAAAAGTGTTTTGCCGCTTTTTGCCCCCGGATATTTGGCGTTCTTCTGGATCTTGGCCGCTGCTACGGGGCGCGGTATTTCTGGCGCCCGCTCTTTTTCTCCGCTCCTTGACGTTTTGCAATTATTATTTTTACTGGAAGAAAAAAGAAAGGGAGAGGGGGGGGGGGTAGTATCTGAAACGGAAGACTGGGGTCAGCGAACGGAGCGTGTTAATTTATGGCCTACTCCTCGCGTCAAATTGCCTTTTTTTTTTACTTTATATTTTGTTTTTCGTTTGCGTAATGATGATTTAGGTCAGGGGTCTCCAAACCCCAGCCCACGGGCAAAATCCGGCCCTCAAAGGACTTCCGACCGTCCGCCGCGGTCCTTTTAATGAACCCGCTTCCAGCAAGCCCGCTGCTACCGGCGCCGCAACGTAAACAAAAAAAAATATATATATATAGTGGAAATTGTTTATTGTAAGGCGTGTCTTCTCGTCATATTATTCACTGGACGTTGTCATCGCCATTTCTATAGTCCGTTGCAACCTAAGAACGAAGGGCCAGGGTAAGACGGGCCGGGGAGGAGGAAGCAGACGGAACGCTAAAGAGAGGAGGAGGTTTCCCCCTCTCTTCTCCAGCGTTCCGTCTGCTTCCTCCTCCCCGGCCCGTCTTACCCTCGCCCTTCGTTCTTAGGTTGCAACGGACTATAGTCCCCTGTTTCACATGTGTGTCACTACGTATGTCAAACTTCCTTTGCAGCCGCGGCCCGCGCGATCGGTGCCGCCTGTGGGCAGCTTTGTGCAGATTTTACTTTCTACCTAGACCTAGTAGTTTCCCATTCCGCCGCAGCGGCTCGTGTCGCTAGTTTTTCGCTACCCCGGTGGAGGGTATACAGCTGTGCCCGGCTGCCTCCGGGTCTCCTGCGAAAAAGGACGGTTCCTTCACGCAGTCAACCTTGGATCCAACACGGCTGCCCCGGGGGCACCATTCCGATACTCTGCTCCGCAAACGGAGCATAATACACTTAGCTCTGTTCGTCCTCGTCCAGGGCTGCCACCTGGTGTCGATCTTTTTATGCTGATTTGAATAGAGGGATTGGCCACGCATAAATGTGTGTGTACGAATTTTTTTTTTTTTATTAGAGTGCGTAGGTTGAGTTATGACTATAGACTGTCACAAAAAGTATTCGTGTCTTTTTTTCATTTTTTTTAGTTTTCATTTTTTTTTAGTTTGGTTGTCTTGGGAGACATTTTGTAACGTCCCGGCGCGACTTCAAGATTTCCCCCTCCTAGAGACGTCTCGCTCCCCCCATCTCGAAGAAGTAACGCGCTTTTTTTTTTTTTTTGTCTTGTTCTTGTGCCTTCCCCTTTCGTTTTTATTTCGTTCTTTTTCGTGTCGGTTATGTTCAGTTTTACCACGACTTCCTCGTCCCCGCGATCTTTATTTTCGGATTTCGTTTACAACCCTCGACGTCAGCTTTGGCGGTGCAACGTGCACCAAAAGCAATCGCAAAGCATTCGTACTAAAAAAAAAAAAAAGAAAAAAATGTTTTCTTGTGTGTGTGTTTGTTTCCCGAAAGGAACTAACACCAGCTATAGGTAAGGCTGTAGTGCTGGAGCGTCTACGTCACCTATAGGAGGCCAGCGTGATGCACACGTTCGACGCGGGCGGGAGGTCATAGTCCGGCTAGGACTCGGGGTACAATCAGGGGCGACGCGTCTCGCGGATGGATTTTACGTAAAGATGTGGGAGGGGGGTATTGGCGGGATCTGACCCGTTTGTTGTCCCCACACCTCGGTGTTTACTCAGCACAAGGCCTGGTGGGATGTTCGCGACTTAACGTAAAAATACTAAGAATAAACGAAGTGATGTTTATTGTTAGTGCCGGATCTCTCCCGAAAGCAGTCGTCAGAGAATGCGAACTTGGCACACTTCGGCTTTTGTGCTGAGCTAGACATACGCACCGTGCATGCTGCATTTTTTATGCGTGCCGGAGCGGTAACAAAAGAGCCCCTCCTCCCTCTCGGGCGACCGGAGAACACGAACTCCAGCCGAACGCGGACGCGGCGTTCGGTTAAGTCAGCCGAGCGCTGAGTCATTTTTATTCGTTGTCCCCCCATTCGTGTAGTTCTAAAGTTAGCCGCTTGGGGCGCCACGGTCTGATGTTTTCCCCAATACGGCTGGAGCGATGGTGAAATGGCGGGTATAGGTTGCAGGATCAGAAGGGATGAAGGGGTACCTATATCCTCCGCGTAGGTGGGGGAACCAACACGGGTCCCAGACGAACGTCGGCGCACAGCTCGTGCCCTAACTGTGCAGCGCGCTGGCCTTCGGTTGGTGACGTCGAGAGTCCAGCTCTGGGGCCTTTGGAAGTGTTGAGGTAACCCCTCCACCCGTTCTCTACGGCTGTGCGGACTCTGCGGTGCCCTGAACCTGCGTTTTTTTGTTTTTTTTTTTTATTTACTTGTTTAATAATTTGTTTTACCCGTTGCTTTGACTCGGTGTTCCTTTTTCGAGGAGTCCCCAGTCGCTGACCCCGGCGGTCGTAAAAACGTTCTCCGCTCCGCCCCCCCCCCCCCCCCCCTCTCTCTCTCCTTTTTTTTTCCTATTTCTCTTTTTTTACTACCGCGTTTGATGGCCACCCACCCGTGGCCTGGGTCCCGCGCCTCTTGGGACTCCGATTCTGGCCCTACTTACTTACCTGTGATGTAGCGGTGTGTGTGTGTGCTCCATGGTGCCTACTGTCGGTCACGGTGAGGGGGAGAGGTACGGAAATCGAGAGTTTTAGGGAACTGCTTCCGCACATCCGATACGCGGGTGCGATAGGCCCCACGGTACGAACTGCACGTACGTGAGTCTTTTGTGGCATAGCGCATGCGCAGTGCGTACCGGAGGGCCCATATAGTACCGTATCGGATGTGCGGAAACGGTTCCCTAGAACTCTTTAATGTCTAGATTAGATGCGCCACAGTATGGCAACTAGTGCAGGTTCTAAAATTTCCCTCGGCCTTTGTATCGCTTTCTTATCCGATGAGTTGTGCAATGAAATCGATGCGTTCAAAGTAAATGCACACAGCTCCACAAAATTGAAGACAAGAAACACCAAACAATGCTTAAACTGAACGCCCAAAAAATAAAAACAAGGACAAAGAGAGGTATGGACAACACTAGGCGTGTTGATACCCCTCTTTGTCTTTTTTTTTTTTTTTTTTTTTTTGTTTAGTCCGAGATGAAAAACCAACTCACCGTTTTGCCACCAAACAGGCTCATTAATTGGTCACTTTTGCTGACGTACGAAATGGGTATGTCTTAGTGTTAAATTTTCTTTGATAAGCCATTTCCGGTCCCCAAGAAAAGGCTGGGACGAATGTTGGCATTTGTTAAAGGAATACATAAGACCAGAAATCCCGGAAAATTTATAGCTACTGTGCTTATTTGGTTTGAGTTCTCGAGATGAACATTATAAAGTATAAAGACGACCGTAATATGAAAACCTCAAAATGGAACGTTACAGAGCTTTCCGCTACCAATTTGTTTGCGCTTTTTGATCAGTTTTGCCCAAGAACGAAAAAATAATTATTTCCGTCCGGTTCAACTCCGGTTTGCGCGAAAATATTTTTTTTATTTCATTTTTTGGTTTACTTTTCAGGTTACGGTGTTTTTCGCCACGCACTTTTCACCCAACCTGACTTCGCGTATCAACCGAAAACAGCATGGAAAACATATCGGTTCCGCTCCGGAGCGGGAAAAATTATTTCGTTCCGGGTCAACTCCGGTTCGCGCGAAAATAACGGGGTTTTTTTTTCCGTTCACGGTTAGGGTTCGGTTCAATACCCTGATGAAAAGTGGAAAGCGCGAACTGGTCGTCGGTCTTTAAGATGAAACGAAGTATAGGAGCCAACGAAGCCAATCCAATCCAGTGTCACGTGACCGCCTGGAAGGCCGCAACGACACGCGGTGCGCTTAGTCACGTGAATCGTTGACAGCACTGGATTGGAGCGTCCGCTGCCGCCTATCGTAAGGTAAATCCAGACTTGTATGCGGTACTCGATACAAATAATGAAATTACTTTTATTCGATTACTTTTTTATTACTTTTGTAGTCATTCGAATGTCTTTATGAGAGAATAATCGCGATAGTAGTCTGTTTACTTTTGAAATTACTTCAAATAATAACCGTTGCCTTTTTTTTTTCTCTTTCTCTCTCTCTCTTCCCTTTTTGATTTTTGATGGCGCCCTTTGTGTTTTTACAAGTTACCCACCGAGGAACCGTCGAACCAATAAGTTCTCCGGTAAGAGGGAAGGTTTACCGAAATTGATGGATCGAGGCCAGTATAGTTCGTAATTCGGCGATTTTATCCAGTAATAGACTCTACGAAATACCCGTTTTCAGACGGGCAGAAAAATCTGTTGTTTTCAAAATCGGAACTAATGGGAAAAAGTAACGGTCACTTTTTCCAAGTTCTTCTCAAGTAATCTACTTTATTACTTTTTAATCGAGAGTAATTGTAGTCGATTACTTTTAATTTTCGAGTAGCGTGTACAAGACTGGGCAAAAATGAGTTCGCGTTTTTTTTTTTTTTTTTTAATGGAGTTGCCAGGGTTGTCTGATGACTGTTTCGGTAAATAAACGAATTTCCCTAAATCAGTTAGGGTTTCCCCGCGGGCAGTTCGTTTGAGACTTGGCAAGTAGCGTTGGGACCAATTAAGGTGCGAAGCGAACGAACAAAATAACAAAATCTCGGAAGTTCGCGAAAAAAAATCGCATAAAAAAAAATGAGAAGATTTTGCATTTGGCAGAGTTTAGCGGCACCGTGTAAATCTATTACATCCGTCGTAATAACCAAGTTCTGCGAAACTGAGGCGAACGGAGAGAAGTTACGAAACTGTCGGCGTCCCTTACACAACCGTAACGTCCGATATAAACTTGGATGTTTCGGTGCTCCTTCGGAACTCGCTCAATCGTGTCCTTATATTTCTCTCGGCGGTTCTCGTAATCGTGGAGCCAAACCCGAGTGCGTCGGAATGTTTCCGAGGGAAGGAAAAACCATCGCGTGCAAGAGAATGCGCCCGGGGGCCCAGCACAAATTTCGAGAACTCCGCCGAGACCTGGACGGAAGCCTGGAGCGTCGCCTTCTTTCCTCCCCTGTTCACTCTAGGCGCGTCTGCAAGTGCGGCCCCTGATCGGCGCCATCTTGTTGTGGTGTCTGATGATCAAGCCTTGTTATGGCACTCCCACGGTTCCCAAACAAATGTTTTCTTCCTTTTTATAAGCGTGGTTGCTTTACGTTTGAAAGCGCGTGACAATCGGGCTCTTTCGCAACTGACACCCTGCAGGGCTTCCTGGGTTTACGGAGGAGAGAAAGAAGGGGGGGGGGGGGGGGGGTTAAAGCTTAGGTTAACGCTTTTCTAGGCGGTTCCGCCGATACGCCTGGGTAAAGTGCAGTCCTTCGATGGAGAGGGGGCTGGTGTTCCTTTTGGACGGCGCAGTCCATCTCCGGAAGCCTCTGATCGACGTCCCGCTATTCCCTTTCGACGCACTTGTAACCGGATGCCTGGCGGGTTCCCTTTTAGGTCCGAAAGCACGCCGATGTAGCGTTCGATCGTTCGGAACCTTTCCCATTTTCGTCGTGGAGTCTATAAGAGCCCTCTGTTCCGAGTTGGAGCCGCTCGATCATAATGGCCTTAGACAATTTTTTTTTTTTTTCTAATTCCGTGTTTTCTTTTTTTTATTATTATATATGTGTCTAGTTTGTTGGGGGTGGCTTCGCATTTGTTTTGTTTTCAAGGCTGGATGACGGTAACGGGAGCAAGTTTTAATTGGCAGATCGCTGGTTTTCTTTTGTAGTTTAAATATTTTTTTTATATGCTTTTACTGGGCTGGGGTTTGGTAATTTGTGTTTGCCTGGAGTCGGCAGTCGTTGCTGAGAGGTCGGTCAAATTGCCTGCGTCGTCGGAAACGGATGTTCGACTGGAAGCTGAAATTCGTCATTTGAACATTTTCGCGGTGATTTCTTGGTAGGAGCGTCACAGACGTCACAGGGGCGGTCGTTGTGGAGGGGCTGAGCGCGTGCTGCCGCGAACAGTACCATAGCCTCCTCTATACTCACAAAGCCTGGCAGTTCGATGACGGAGCCATAGAGTGCCCGGTCGCAAATTTGGAGCGCGAGGATCTGGTAGCATAGAGCATTTCTCGAAAGGCCTGGTATACAGCGCACAGCTTTTGCAGCGGCGAGGACCCGAAACATGGTTTTCAAACCCGACGAGAAAGGAAGCGGTAGCCCGAGGAACGCGAGAAGCACGAGCGGACATTCCATCACTCGGGACAAGTGTGTTTCGGCGTCTCGCCGCAGCGGGGCGCCCGTTACATGCCTCTTGTCTGCCGCTCTACCTTTTCACTTTCAGCGGCCGCGTCACGTGACGATCTGCCAGGCTTTGTCAGTATAGAGGAGGCTACGGCAGTACTTTAAGCGGGAAAGCCTGAGCGCATGCCCTTCTATGCATGCTGCGCGCTACCGCGAGGCTGATGAAACAGTAGTGGTGGTGGGGGGGGGGGGGGGGGGGGGGGTCGAATTTGTATTTCTCGGCAAGAAAAAAAATGTAGAAATAACCGTGTCATTTCAGCTTAAGTCCAAACGTAGCCAACGTTTCGACTACAATCACATGAAACATGATGGTGCGCTTTTGACGCTATCTGATCAGCCCGTCACGTCGGCTGCGTCTGGACTTTAAGTGAAACGAAGTATAGCAGGATACAATGACGTCACGTGCAAGCCATGTACGGGAAGGGACCACCTCATCCTGATTTGGCCCCGTGTGTTTAGGGTTTAGGGTGTAACTTTATCCCTAGAAGGAAATGGATATTCCGAGCCTTTGTTTAGGTGACACGTGGATCATAAACAAGCCCTTGTGTGGAACTTTAACGAACAAAATAAAAATGTATAGAAGTGCATTAAAAAGTTGTTCCTAACTTATTCTTTTTTTTTTTTTTTTGACACGTTTTATGCCAGAAGGTTAATTTGGATAGGCGCACTTGTGCAAACGGCGCTTTTTGAGAGATGCGTGGTTCGCGCCCTTGGGTTGCTTGCAATAACGAGCCTCTGCTGGCTTTACGATTGGACGGAATTTACGACGGTACTTAAAGATTCAAGGCGTCACGCGTTTGGGGGGGAGGGGGAAGAAGGTGAGCACACGATTAAAGGGACACTAAATTAAATTTTAAAGTCGTCTTTTTTTTGCGCGCGCGAATTTAATTTATTTGCCTTAAGCATCCATGCCGTTGTTCTTAAGAGGGTAATACTCGATGTTTGACCGCGTTTTTAATAATAAAGGTGAAAAACGTGCAATTTTAATTCGCAGTTTTCTAGGAAGCCTAGGACGTGTATGCATTAGTTTGCGCCATAAAAATACATATGTACGAATGCCTTCAGTGCTATGACTGGAAGGCGATCTTGAATGACGAGTGGGTTGATTCAGCTGTTGAAGCTCTTAGAAAAGTAGTCACGAGCGCAATTGATAGCAATGTGCCGAAGCGTTTTTCTCCGCCTAACGAATACCCTTTGTGGTTTTCGAGGGAGCTGAGGCGCTGCTTGCGACGTGAGCTCTTTAAAAAAAAATCTGGGCTGGGCAAGTGGTACGCTAAATTTAGTGAGTGTCGTGCTTCGGTGAAGTGGCTCTTTAGACGAGACGAAGCTCTGCATTTGGCTAGGCTTGAGTTCGATGTGTACAAAAGGCCCAAACACCTTTTTTTTTTTTTTCTTGAAGTGTACACTGCCAATAAAGATGCACTTGTGTCTTGTCACGTGTCTTTAATTTATCACTACGTACGGAAATTTTTATGTATCTCTGAAAACGCTCTGTAGTTGTTCCGACTCGGTAACCGGACGATCCTAGCATTGTAAACCATCGCCCCGTTTCATTAGTGTGCAATTTTTCCAAGGTTTTTGAAATCGTGGCGTACAAACGTCCCCACAGGTACTTCAGCCAAAACACTGAGCAGCATGCACTCTAAAAAAAATCTGGTCGTAGAATAACTTTTAGGGGTTCTTCGGCTTGTCCATATTTTGCACCCTAAATAGTTATTTTAGGCACCCCCGTGGAAAACCCTTAAGGGGTTCTCTTAAGTTCCTCTTTTGGTGCGAAAGAGTTCATCACCCAGTTGCGTTTCTAGTGCGCCAGTGAGCATGGTGCTTGAGACGAAACCGTTCTTCATGAGCATTCTTGGGGCATCAAAAGACCTTCCAAAAACTCTTTTAGAGTGTGGGTTTTTGAAGGGCAAGTGGGTGGAAACCAACCTGTGCTGTTTCTTAGATTATACCGTTCTGTTCGTTCGTGGCTGTGAGCAAGTTGATGTAGTCGAATGCTTTGACAGGTCGAAAGCATTCGATAAGGTTAATCGCAGTGTTTTGTGTAAGCTTGATTAGTTATGGCTTGTGTGAAACTTGCTGCCATTGGTTTAGAAATTATATTTTGTGTCGTACAAATTATGTTTGTGTATCAGGATCCATGTCCGAGCCTTTTTCATCGCCTTCCGAAGTGCCCCAGGGAAGCAACTTGGGTCCACTTTTATTCGTGATATTTGTGAACGACATCGCGCTTTGTGGGAAAAATCCCGAAGTGTATACTATTATTTGCCGACGACATGAGATTGTTTAGCTGTGTTCGTTCTCAGTTGGATTGCCCGCTTCTTCGGGAGGACGCCTTGGCAATCGCCACGTGATGTTCGATGAATTATCTTTTGCTGAATGAACTGGAAACGAAAACAATGTTTCTGACTAAGAAGCCACTTGTGTTAACTTACAATAGGCAGGCTGTATCATTGCTCGCGCGTCCGTCATTCGCGATCTTGGCATTTTTTTGTTAATTTGTCCGAGAATTTGAATCGTCACGTTTCAACTATCTGCAGCGCCTCTTAGGAATCTCGAGACGATATCATGTTTCATGAGACAAATTTCATTTCCTGCTCTCCTTGTGCATTTATTTTGCAGCCTAGTGCGCACAAAACTGCTGTTCTAGTGAGTGTATTCAAAGACGCTTCATCGGTTTCATCTATGACAGGGATGTGCACTTTAGTGCAGTGGTTCTCAACCATTGATGTTTCACGGGCCCCTTGTGAATAGTTCGAGATGATGGAGGGACCCCGTTCGCGTTCAGGGGAAGGGAAATTTATTAAATAATAATGATCTAATAAATGGATATAACTAAGAGCTAGTGTGAAGTAGAATTCTCTCATTGACATCCACAGGAGAAAACTCGCCCAAAAATCAAAACGCTTCTTCTTAACATGAAAAAAAAAAAAAAAAAAAAAAAAAAACTTTGGTGCCAGACTTGATTAATGAGGCAGGGCTTCGCGAACCCCCATTTGAGAACGACTGCTTTAATGGGTAGAAGATGTTCACGTTCTTACATAAGGTTGTGGCGGGAGCTGTTGATTGGCAACTTCTGTTGAGCACTGTTGTCTTCCTCCGTTGCGGTTCAGTCGTTCTCAAGTCCTTTTTACCCTGTAGGTTTATTTATTCACCGATGTTTGTTTGCAAACAAGCTTTCTGCCGCCCGCTATCGGTGGACCCCTGCGCGCTTCCGGTTTTCCTCTTCTTTTTTTTTTTTTTTCATTTTGTCTCGCACCCGTTTTTTATAGTTCTTAGAGACATATTACAGGTACTTCTACGAAGGAACCTCTTCTTACCCGATCGCTGTATGTCGCTGAAGAACAAATAAAGCACTACCGGAAGTCCACTGGGGCACCAAATACTGTGGCGCCCTCGTGGTACCAACTCCCACCGAATGTTGTGAATATGACACATCACCACTAACAAGAATGTGACTGGAATTCAGCGAACATGATAAATATTTTGTAGACATATTTAGGGATATGAATACTTCTACACAAAATCTAGTCACTAATTTGTACGTAGCTATGAACCTGCTTTTGCTCTTCCCTTTTATTTTGCTTTTTTGACTAACTGTACCACTACTTAGGCCACGTGCTGTTGGCGGACACATCAAAATGGAGATGATGATTATTATAACCTAATAACAAGACGGCTTATTCTTTTTTTTTTTTTCTATATTAGGGTTTGACTGTTTAGAATGTGTTTCGCCTGTGCTGTGTATCACTCTTCCTAAGTCTATTCTCTTTCTGGACTTCGCCACAATCACAGGGAGTATAAATATGTCGGACCGTTTTCCACCTGCGCTAATCGTCCGGATGGCGAAATGCCCTCGTTCCGCTTTTGTTGTCCTAATCAAATACTTCGGAGAATACATTATAGACCATTTCATCCTCCCTCGCATGGGCGCTGCCATCTTGGAATCACGTGACGCGGCAGCCATTAGGTTGCTTCAACTTGTGGTTCCGCTCCCCCCTCCGCGCCTTGGCGGATGCGTTGTATTCGTGTCTTTCGCCGCGTTTTTTTGCCTTGCTTTGGAAACTGTAGTCCGTTACGTCTACTCGACGACTAAGACGTCACGAGGGTTCAAAGGTCCTTATAACAACTGAGGTTTCTTTACTAATACTGGCGCAACAAAAGAAGCGCGTATATTTATAACGCGCATTTAGGACCGGAAGGCTTCAAGAATAGTCGGCGCAAGAAGGCTATCTGTATTTAATGAAAGTATTATTTTTATTCATAATTTATCGAAAACAGTATATGTTGATTATGTGAGGAAATAGACAATGAACGTTTAACTTGTATTTTATCTGAGGCTAGAAATGATGGTACACCAACTTCAGGCGATTTGTTTGTTCATAATATCACACCTACATGTGTATGAGGTGCTCAATCTTTTTTTGCAGTGTAAGCATTCGGTTGGTCGGTTTACTTGTGAAGTTTAAGAAATTGTATACCATGCTCGCTCCCATTTCGACAGTCACTTAAGTGATTTATTGATTATCTTTAGATGACCAGATCAATTTACTTAACTTATATTAACACAAAGGTTGGGACTTCCCGCGTAACTGCCACAGACAGCTTAACAGTAGCGAGTTTTAGAATCGCGTGCACAAAGAAATAACGTCGTTTCTATATCGAAATCCAAACGTGATTTCGGTTCGGCGCATGCGCAATAATGAAAACGCTTCTTTATTTATTTTTTCTTCTTCTTCTTTTTTTTTTTTTGTTTTTGTTTTTGTGTACGCTGTTTTAACTTCTGCCAGTATCTGGGGTCCGCAACATTTGGCGCCGGGAAAAAAAAGCCGTCTGCATAACAATTACCCGAGTCCAGAATGTGTTTCGCCTGTGCTGTGTATCACTCTTCCTAAGTCTATTCTCTTTCTGGACTTCGCCACAATCACAGGGAGTATAAATATGTCGGACCGTTTTCCACCTGCGCTAATCGTCCGGATGGCGAAATGCCCTCGTTCCGCTTTTGTTCTCCTAATCAAATACTTCGGAGAATACATTATACTACGCTCATTTGCATTAGGCAGCGCGCCTCTAGCAGAGTGTAAACAAGTCGCGTGCGAGAGAACTCGTTCGCTTCTGCTTCGCACTGCGCAGAGCGAGAGGGCTGCTGCGGGTGCACCGAAACACCGGATTCGCCGGGACAGCAGAGACGGCTGTCTCCGCTGTCTCGACGGGTTAACACGATGATATAGATGGCGGCGGCCGCTCTTCCCAATCCAAAGGAGAAAACCCCGAGGTTGCGCGCGTGCAGCCGTTCCGACTACTCAAAAGATCCCTAGTAAATTATTTGTCCTGATCTTAAAGAGAACGTCGAGGGGGGAAAAAGCTCGGCTTTTGCTGCCGTGCTCCCATGTACGGAGCACGACACCGTTAACACGGAACAGCCGATCGCCGGATTTTCCCGATTTTCTCCTATAGAATCTCAAGGGTGTCATCAAAAGAAATAGTGTGCTGGAAAGTGCTCGTTCGTGTCACCGATTTCGGTTGTACAAGGTGATGATGCCTGTCAAAACGTGGTCCGAGTAAAAAACGTGAAAATGCGCCGTTATTGTGTGCGCGCGAGTGTGTGGAAGTGTCTCGTGTGTGTTCCTTGACCCTGACGTCACCACCAAAGATTCGACTCCGTGGAGTCTGCGGTACGAGCCAAGAAGTCCCTGAACGGCGCCGACATCTACTCCGGCTGCTGCACGCTCAAGATCGAGTACGCCAAGGTGAGTCCCTCCCTCGTGTTTCGATTTCCGAGGCCACCCTAGTTAGTACTTTGCGCGTGCTTGGCACGCGAGTACTATGTCAGCGCTCGGCGTGAATTCGGGTCTAATAACACGCTTTGCGCAGGAAGCGATACCCAAAACATGTCAAACTCCATTGTTGCTTGATGGACGTTTGAAAAGGTATGCGTCGTCTACCTACCTATACTCGGTGTCACCTCAAGAAAAAAAAAAAAAAAAAAAGAAGGAAGAAAAGGTTTTACGCAATGTTTATAATTTTCGCGAAGTAGTTTTATAAGATTTAGATGTCGGAGGAAGAAGCGATGCCTTCGGCATTTGGAACGTGTACCTCTTGATAGGATAACATGTGTGTATTCTAATCGTGACTCCAGCGAAACGGGCGCCACCAAGCGGGAAAACCAGGAACCAGCTGGAACAGGTCGCTTTGCGCTTCTCCGTGTCTCTGGCGGCTTTCGCGGACACGTGTTGTCGGTGCGGTGACGAACAATGTAATTTGACGAAGGTCCGAATATTTCTTAAGTTTGCCTGAGTGTTCATTAGTGTGGTGAAGTCTCGGTAGATTGTTTCCTTCCATCATGTGTTTGAAAGCCCGTTTACTCCACAACACACGGTCTCGTGCTTTCGATTTCGTGGATGGGGAGCAATCGCGGAAAAACGTTTTGATTTCCTGTCTGTCTCGAATCACATTCAAAGTGACGACTGCTTGGTAACTGATAAGTGGTTTCTTTATAAGGATGTAGAACAGTGGACTCGAGGACGGCAGACGAGGTGTTTCACTGGAGGGAACACCAATGTTACATTCAAGTGAATGGGAAGGTTCGATAGCTGCTTTTCTTGAGTTTGGTTGTGTTCGATTAGCTTCAAGATCGAGCCACCCACGCCGGTCGGTGCGTTGGCTATTCATCTTGCTGATTTTCGCCGAAAAATCCTCTGGACCACACCGAAGGAGTTGGGCTGCTTTTGAAATTACTTGATTCCAGAGAACCTGCTCGCTGCATACGATTAATGAGGGAAATTGTCTGCTTTCAAAAAGTGGGAGACGCGTCTCACAAAGTTAGAAGCTGTCACGACATAATGATTTATCGCGCCTCCAATGTTTATATTATACCCCCGTCAATGCCAACAGCAATATACGTCTACATTGCTCAGGTTGTTCGGCCGCAAAAAATACTAAATTTCTCCATTCAGGATTCGAAGTCAAATTCAATGCAGAGAGGTTCTGCGTGAATCTCCGATAAAGACTCTTCAGTTTGTCCGCATTCGTCTCCGTGCTGCCGGCTAGAACCATTTGGCTGAGTTTGAGTAGTATCTCTCTGTCTGTCAAATATACTTTTATTCAGCAGTTCACCCATAGCTAGTCAACTAAGCTCATATTTCAACTCGAAGAATATACTAGTATCGCTTTAGTGGGACATATAGTACATAATATAATACATAACCCGCATATTCGTCAAAATGACTGCTCGATTGCTACTAAAACCTGAATTGAAATACGAGTATCAGCTGCTTAGTGGGGCGCCAGCGGGTTAACATGCTCCTTGGCTCAAGAAGCGCTTGCTTAATTTTCGTAATTTTCCTGCAGCCTGTGTTGTTGACCGAGCAGACGACTGGAGCTGTCTTTTAACTCGGATACGCACAAAAGCTCGATTTCGCAGACAGATAAATCGCATGGTCGAGGCATGTGAGGCATACGAGTTACTGGAAATTACTCTCGGCGGAACAATTCTGTAGTTATCGCCGCTTTCCTTAGCTGATCAAAACTGATTAGAGTCTATTACCGTCTCTCCGGAGCCCATAGTTTCGGTTTTGAACGAAATCTCCGAAACAAAAGTTTGACAGGAAAAGAACAAAAAGCACCGGGAAAACAAAACTATGCTCTGCAAGTTTATGTGCACCGGCTACACTCAACCGTCGCAGTTCAAATACCTATAAAATAGGGCCTTAGACAAAAAGAAAATCTATTCAATTGAATGCGCCACCCGTTCAGGCGGCCTGGTCCAGCCGACGCGACCTGTTGCCAGCCGCCATGTTTGTTTGGTGGTGGCGCCCCCTATAGGTCGCTGGAGTCACGAATAGTCGGTGACAGGCTACGTGCTCAGGGGAAGCTCCTCCCATTTCTTTCGACTTTAGCAGAGCGAGCGCAGGAAAGGAGGTTACCTCCTCTCCGCTGTTCGCTTCACCTCTCCCTGACTATACATATATCTTGATTCTCCACATGAAAGATGAAATTATTCATTTTCTTTTTCTTTTTTTTTTCCCTGCAGTTTTTGAGGTGCAAATGAGTATAGTTTTACTGCCCGCGTAGGTGTTTTTTTTTTTTTTTTTTTTTTTTTTCGACGTGTGGGGTGTCAACAGCGGATCCCAGCGCTGTCAAGTGAGCCTAAAGAATCGGCGACTGCACACGGAAAGCACAAACTTTCACCGAATGTGCATCTAAGTGGTGCATTTTACCTGGTGAAACTTCCAGGCGCAGCTACTTCTCTCCTGCGAGAAATGAGACCAGCAAAGTTGCCACGGTCAAGGGGGAACGTGCTCGCAGACGACCAAGTTAGCGACGACGCGTCTGTCGTCGTCTGCGTTTCGCGTCTGCGTTTCGCGGTGTTTTCGAGCAGGAGGAAGCCCGTTTTGTGACGGATGAAGCGCGCGTTACGCTCCACGATAGTAACTTGTCCCGTAGACCCTTTTAATCTTTACACGAGACGTCCTTGCCTCCCAATCGACTTGCGGTCACTCCGTTCGGCAGGCCTTTCAAGCTTGTCACCACAGTAAATAAAAACATAAAGCAGTTGCTGAGACGCTTAGGTACTACGGAAACGACGAAGTTTGAGATTTAGCGAGGTCCTTCTTATTCAACATATAGACGCTTTACAGACGCGCCAGATGACGGCCGCCATTGCTGACCTCTTGTCTTGCCGAGATGCCGCCGTGCCACTGAAGCGGACGTTGGGGTCATGACGACCTGAAGTAAACGGAATAAAAGGAAACGCACACTTGAAGGTCGGTTATGGCGGCGCCCATGCACCGCTTTTGCAAAGCGTCTCTATCGGGTGATATGTCGTCTTACCGGATGGAGTCTCCGGACATTTCCTACACAGGTCTCGCTGACCGTTCCTTCAACTAAGCGCCAGGAGAATTGGTGCTTACATATTTTACGGATGTTGCAACCGACGGAGACGTGCGCGCATTTTTCGATATGCAACCCATTTCCTCGGTTTCCGTAAAAATAAAAAGCCCCGCATTATGGTAAAAATAAAAAGCCACCATACCCGCATAGTGGGCGTTGCAAAGAGAGCAGCGTTATGGTGGGTGTCTGAGACGTGTCTCCGTGTGTGTTCGTCCCTTTTCTTGTCGCGGGGACGCAAGAGCCAGCAGCGTCTCCTCGCGGCGTGCGTGCGCGCGCGGGCTCGAGTTTGAGGATATTTGGCGGACACATACTTTCCCTATTGCGAGTCGTACGCTATGTATTCGTCACGATGGTATGATGTATTTGCGCAATCAGCAGTCAGCACCGGTGTTTTGGGCTAAACGTTTTATTTATTTTCATTTGTTTCTGAAAATGAACGAAATTTTGCCCGTGAAGACCAAACTTCCCGTTGTCATAACTTGACAAGGGGCGAACTCGGACGGTGGCACTGTTGCACGTGCCTCGCTCCGAGGCTCTGTTTGGCTCGCTGAGGCCGTAGTTACGAGCAAAAAATGTGTGTTCATGTTACCTATATATATACATTTTTTTAGAAGTTGTTTTGTGGCGTTTTGTGTTCTGACTGCAGGCGTATTGAACATTTGGTGCTCAAGTGGGTAGCGGGAGAGCATTGGTTTCGCTCAAGTCGCCAATATTTCGAGCAATTTATCCGTCGCTTACGGGAAACACGCCGATACCTTTCGGTTGCCCCGCATCTTGGCCGCATCTTGCGCGCGCACGGCACGCCAACTCACGAGACCTTTTAGCGGCGCCCTTTTGCGATTCCTATCGACGCTTTCAGCGCGCGCCAAATTGAGCCGCCATAGCCGACCTTCTCTTGTCTTACCGAGATGCCGAGCCACTGAAGCGGGCGTTGACGAGTCTCCACAAGGGCCTATGATGGGGGGAAGGACGCGGTAGAATCTAAAATGGCAATGACCTGAGCTACTGTGGTAATGATGCAGTGGAGCGAATAGAATAAGAAAAAACAAAAACTGAAGGTCGGTTATGGCGGCGCCCATGCACAGCTGCCTGAAAGCGTCTATTGTGACGCGGCGAGTTGTCGTCCTACCATCGGCGCCTGACACGAAACTCGATGGGTCTGGGTAGAACTAAGAAGCACGGTAGGAGCTTGGAGTCGCCGCCGCGTTCGTATACTAACACCGACCAGGTCGGTAGTCTGATATTACGTTGAAAGTAAAATAAGCCAGCGACTCTTGACCATGGAGCAGTACGGGGAAGTCGGTGTCCCGGGTCCTGTTGGGTATTCCACCGAGCATCAACGATCCGAGCCAGTAGCTTTGTTGGTCTTTTTTTTCTTTTTTTTTTTTTGCTTTTACTTTGGAGTTTTTTTTTTGTTTTTTTTCTTCGCGCGCGTTTTGTTTTCTCGGGAATGCGGGAAAGTAGCGAAGAAAGAAAAGAAAGCAGATACGTCCCGACAATTGGGGCGCCTTTAGAGGGCCTTGTTCCGGTCGTAATCCCTCCTCATGAAATATTCAGCAGGGAAGAGAACGCTCGGGCCCACTTTCATGCTCAGCTGGATTTGGGGCCGCTGCTTTGGTTTAGTAGACCCGTTTTCGCCGGTGCGATGGACCGCGGCGAGCGCTACTACACGAGCCGTCCAAACAATCCGGCGCATCCAACGTTTCACTTGACCACGCGTGCGTGTTTTCGGGACGTATTTTTCTCCAAATTCGGTGACGTGTTCCTCGGTGTCAATCTTCGTGGTGTCGGACAAAAAAAAAAAAAAAAATCGAGGAGAGTTTTAGTTTTGGGGGTTTCGTCGGTTTTCCTCGATTTTGGATAAACCGTCTGGGGGGAATCGTTCCCGGTGACCCCGATAACGATAAGAGGCATGCGTAACTAAAGTTTTAGTAGATCGTTTCGATGATTCCGATAACGACACTCCGCCCAACGCCTTTGCGCGTGCATCGTATTGTTGGCGGAGGTATCGGAACAATATTCTCAAGCTCCCCCTTGAAACGGTCTACTAAAAATTCCCTAATTTTCGGAGGTTGTCGGCATTTACCGAAAACGCGGAACGCTAATCCGTCCCTCTCAAAGGTCACGTGACACTAACGTGGCATTGGATTGGCTCCGATGGCTCGTGGGAGTCCACTGCAGTCCATCGCGAGACGAGGCGTTGTTCTCCGTGTTTGTCTCTACGTCGCTCCCAATTCTTTCGCCTACACCGAACTTTTCTTGTTTTTGCTTTTTTTTTTTTTTTTTACGCCGCTTTCTTTGTCTTCGGTGTGTTCGATTTCATGGCTTGCTTCGTTCGACCGGCAGTGCACTCCGTTTTCTTTACCGGCTTACTGTGCGGGGTCTTTGTTCGGAATAAATGAGCAAGCAGATAAGGGAAAAGCAGGGACGGTACGGGGTTCTTGCTTTGCAGCACTGCTTCATCGCGGTTGATATCTCCCTTCTTATTGTTTTGGTTTTCGGTTGGGGAAGTTGGCGTCTCTCCTGTCGATTCTTCTTGTCTTTGGTGGGGCCTGTGACCGAACGAATATGGGACTTCCGTTGTGGAGTCGGGAACGGAATTGAGAGCAAGTCGGTTGGAAAGACGAGCGGGAGAATGTTGTCGGGGTGGAAGATTGCTCGGAGAGTGTTCTTGCTTCGTTTTGCGCGTTTGGATGATGCCCAAACTCAATATGACCCGCGTCAGGTTATTGGGGAGATCCGACTGTAACGTCCCTGGCGGCTAAGTTGAGAACTGCGTGCGTTGGGACCAGCGTCGGGTAAAGTACATCTAAAAAGTACTTGAAGTAAAGTACAAAGTACGTTAGAGGTTATGTATTTGAAGTATAGTAGTAAGTACACAGGGTGCAATGTACTTGAAGGAAAGTACTATCAATACAATGTATATATATACATATATTAGCTGGGATGCATTGCCCCAGAGGTAATGGCTGCATCAATTATTTTTGGAAATGACGGCGAATATTGGATAAAGTCAAGTGGCTTCAGAGTTGACAAAGCGTCATTTGGTGATACAAATTTAACACGACCAAATCTGGGGAATATACTTTGATGTCGGAGTTGTACCTTCCTCGGAAAGTACCAGAAAAAAAAAAAAAAAAAAGCTTTAAGTACAAGTACATACTCGGAGAATCTACTTCAATAAAGTAGAAGTATTCTAAATCTCCTTGAAGCAGTACTTTAAATTTGTTTTCTAATACATATTATTTGAAACGATTGAAAACGATGCTTGCGCATTACCCACAAAATTCGAAACTTGGGAGCTCAGCATTTGTGAAGTAAAAAAACGATTTCCAAAAGCCGAATTTGAAGTTCCTGCGCGATCCGCGCCATTGCAGTGACGCCAAAAATAGAGTCGTCCCGCACCTCGAGTTTTTCTCACGCCTCCGAACCGTCCCGATCCGGAATGTCGTAGGGAGTTTTAGTAGACCGCGTTTCCCACTCCGCCAAGCCCTCCGCAACGAAGGAGCCGCTTCTGCGCCTGCGCGCCGATGGCCTTCACTGTAGAGTTCCGGGTATCGTAGCGGGTTGCGGAGCGTCGAAGCGGTCGATCTTGGGACACTCCTGTTGACTTTCCGGACATTCTGTCCGGCTTGAACCGTCGCCGTCTTTGAAAAAACTCGCTCGCGCATTCCCCACCGCTGCCCCAAAACGAAAAAGCAGGTTCCGCGAACGATCCTGAACCGGATGCGCATCGCCGAGTGGCGCAAGTGACCATGTGACCCTCCTCTTTCACGGCGTCCGATTGGTCGAACGCTCCGCAACGCTTGGGAAAGTTGAGCGAGTCTCTCTACTACCTGGCGTCGCGCTACCGACCGTTGCGGGACGGTGCGCGTCGTACCGCAAGCGACCACTCCTCGCCGCAAGGACGCCGCAACGCGTTCAAGCGCTTTCAATCGCGAATGTGCGTAGGGGCCTTTTTACGGGCCAGAATGTCGCGTGTGGGCGCTCGCTTGACGTGACTTGAGTGTGAGCAGAGCATCGGTTGTGTATGCAGGGAAACGGGGGAGGGGGAAACGAGGGGGGAACATTGCTCGCGCGAATCGTGCTCCGGCGGACGGTCATCGCGGCCGACGCGCGGCGAGTGTCCCTTTCCTGACCGCCCCTTTGGGCCGTCGAGGGCTCGCCCTGGATGGGTCCGAGTCACGGCAACAGGCTGCCGTGACGCGGGACCGTTAGCGCGCCCTGTGTCTCCCTAGGCATTATCCCCTTTTTTTCCCCCGTGTTTGCCGGTCTCTTGGCACGGGATATGGAGGGTGTTGTCCTCGCGAGAGTCGCCAGCACTGGGCAATTGACTAGGTGATCGTTGGGGGTTCGTTTTTGTTTGAAAAAAGGGGCGGTTTTTTTGTTTGTTTTTTTGCACGATCTGTTTTAAGAGCTACATTTTTTCACAGAAACAATAAAAAAAATGTCTCAAAGAACATGTGACGTATCAGTGCAACACGCAATGTCCCTGCTATATTTAGCGGGGAAACCTGAATCAGTACATAATTAACTATGCGACGATTCAATCTGCCCGCTAAATTTAGCGAAGAAATGCTGCCCACTATGTTTTGGGCTTGTATAATGAAATAAGAGAGAAGCCGCCTAGCACAGCTCTAACTAAACATGCTACACATTGTGTGTCTCCCTATATCCCTAGGAGTAATATGCATTTTAGATTTAAGTGACTCTGCACAGCCCAGAATGATGATGACATTATATGCTTCTTACACTGTGGGCCTTGGCGGTTAGCGGTTAACGCACAGGCAGTGCACGGAATCCACTTCCCTTGCTGACCATCCAAGTTACACATTGATCCTGAGACCCTGGGGCAGAAAAGAACAGAAAGGACTAGCAGTAGTCTTTTGGTTTTTTTCTTTGCCACATCCTAAATTTTTTTTTATTTATTTTTTTTTTTTAATTCCGGGGCTTGTAAAGTTTCGAATTTTTCATGTACGGACTACTCTGCAGGTTTATCAAATACAAGAACTTCTAGCTTTTTCTAAACAAACTTTTTTTATCAAATTGTTTTGCTGGTGCCACAAACTTGTTAAACTACACTTTACTGCTATTTATGCAAATGTGAGTATACTGTCATATCCCGAGAGATAGCCCACCCGAAATCGAGAGAAAATTGGGGGAAAATAAGGAGTGGGCTAACTTTCAGTGTGCAATCAAGAAGAGTTGAAAAAATGCTATATTTAGATCATGTTTCCCTGCCAAGCTTGGTGCAGCGAGGGTCAGTGAAGGCAAGGATGTCTGTACTTCCCAGTTAGCAATGTTCGCTTATATTCCGCCGTAGCTAACTAGACACATTTACGCCGAGGTCATCATTGATCCAAACACAATGATTACTAGGAGTGAGCTATCTTTCGGTGTTCAAAAAGAAAATAGCACATCAAGTCAAAAATAGGGGGAGGTTACCTTTGGGGGGTGAGGCATGTATCGGGATTTTACGGTCATTTAAATTGTTGATCATATGTGTCAATCAGTGTTTAATATAAAAATCACATGAAAAGTCCTCATACATGTTGTTGTTTTTAATTGGAATAAGCCACAAATAATCTAATTGTGAGTAAGTTCCAAAATGGACTATGCAATTTTTTTTTCTTGATGATTCTAAGACGCGTTGCAAAACTCTTGCATGCACTTGGCTCTTTGGGGTGCGTGTGAAGCACAGAAGTTTCTGACGATCTAATAAATATCAGTTAATTAATTTGTTAACAGTTCCAGTTCGTTGTGTTTACATTGTAATGAATCATAGGAACTTTCATCACCATACGTGGTGTCCGAAGAGGAAGTAATCAAATATGCAGATGAATTACATGTTACTTTATGTATGAAACAAGTTTTACAAAGCCGCCAAAAGACAAAATCGTAGGATTCGTTTCATTCAATCAAATAGTTCATTTATCTGCATATTTTAGTTTACATTGTAATGTACAAACACCCAGCCTGAGTTTGAATGTCACTATTCGTAGTAGTGTCTAGCCTGCCAATCTTAAAGACGTTTTTGGTAAATATCCCAAGCTAGAGTAAGCTCATGATATGAATCTGGTTCATCGTGGGGCTTTCCCTGAATCATATTTTCATATAACCTTAACTGCTAGGCTCTCACCCTTGCAGTGTGGTTCAATTGCAGCTAACAGCCTTCTACTTTTGCTATGCTGAAAGCCCAATTTGCTGCAGTCAGTAGAGTGGTCACAGAGAAGTCCAGGGAGGAAATCCTGTACCGGGCGGATTTTTTCAGCTGCACAGATGTTGCTCATGCTCCGTTTGCCAAACCTTCCAGGTTTGGAATGTACCTTCTATGCGCAAGTACTCGTACAAATGAAGTGGTCTGCTCAGTTACGCTCGCCCCCTGTGCCTTCGTCTGCACTGTAGATGTTTCTGAGATGTAGTATAAGGGGCATGACTCGCACTCCATAATTGGTAGGATCATCTGTTTGTCCCGAAATGTTCTACAAGGGTGTCTCCTTGTTTCTTCGCAGCCGACCAGGCTGAACGTGTACAAGAACGACAACGACAGCTGGGACTACACCAACCCCACTCTCGGTAAGTGGACAGGGTTATCTTCCTTGGTACCCTCTTTTTACCTGCCTAGTATTTCTGGCGCCGCCTGCTGGGGCACCTCTTACATGGCTAAATAAACTATGCTTCAGAGTGGCAACATTTCTGCCACCTTGGTGCACAAACTCGTTGTTGCCAGTCGTCTTGCGCTTTATCCGAAAACGCAGGGAATGGTTTTCTTTGTCTGTGACAGACAAAGAAAATGACATCGCCCGAGCCTGCCGACGCCATTTGTAAAGCCCAGAAAGTCGCATTTCCAAATCGTAACGATAGCTAACTGCGCCCGCTCTGCACTAAGCACCAAAATGGCCATGTAACGGTCGGGGAATCGATTGTCAGTACTCTAAAGCCCGGTTCACACAGTTGCGTTTGACTGCGTTTGACTGCGTTGCGGCTGCGAGACACCAGGACATCCCTGTTGCTTATATCGCGTGCCAAGAAGATTCCTTGAATTGGATTCCACGCTTCATACGAAGCACAGATATGCCGGTGACTCGCTTTCGGTTCTCGCCGCAACGCAGTCAAACGCACTCAAACGCAAGTGTCTGAACCGGCCTTAAGCCTAGCTTAGTATTAGTAGCTCTAGCACCATCTCCATCTAAAAGTAGCTCTGTAATCGCCTTTTTTTTTTTTTCACGCTATTTAAGCATTGAGCGGTGCAGAAAGGTAGGATTCCCTTGTGTCTTGGCTGACTTGGGAAACGTGAAGGGGAGGTTGATGGGAAGTCAACAGACACTCGCCCATTCAAGCGGGACAGCCTCGGCCGAATGTTACTTCGGGACTTTTCTGCTGGGTATGTCTCCTAATCTCCAGTGCAGGGCTTGAGAAGTAGGCTTTTCGAAAGGCCGTACTCGGAGACAGTGTTCCGTGGCGTCAAAACGAAAGCTGTGGGCACCTTCATTTCTGAGGTGCCACAAGAAGTTGTCCCCAAATGTAGCACATCTGCCAGTTTTTTTTTTTTTTTTTTTTTTTTCTTTTTTTTTTTTTCCGATGTGCTTGAAAACACTTCAGTTGAAGAACCACAGTGGCATTTTGCGAGTGGACACTAATTGGTTTAACCGTTCGCTCTGCTACGAATTGGGTCTGAACATACTGTGTGAAGACTGTCATCATTACAATATTGGAATCTTTGCGGCATTGGGTTGTATTTACATACATACCTCGATTATTGCTATGTGGTAAGTTTCGCTTGTCGGTAGTGCTTCCAATCCCGAATCGGGTTGTTGATAGTGGTACTTGGGGAAATTTATTTAGAGCCACCAGTTTAGCATTTTCTTATACCTCGAAAAAGTGACCTTTTTTAAGCTCTACAATGCATATCAATTTACGAGGGGTGATCAAAACGTTCCGGGACTGATTTTGTTGCGTAGAAAGTAAGGGCAGTACAGTGTTGCGGGCTCAGCAGTCGAAGGAAGGGACCTTCGCGTCTCATTATACCAAAGGGCGTCGCTCTGTGAACATTTGGAGCTGCACTACACTAGTTTGTTTGACCACATGCACGAGCATGATGGCGATCTTTCCATAGACTGCAAACCAAAGCGAAAACGAACATAGATTTTTTGTCAAACTCGGCAAATCTAAAACAGAGACATCCGAAGTGATTTAGAAGACCTATGTCAAAAAGCAGTGAGGTGTGCGAGGTGTTCTGAGTGGCACTCGCGCCTCAAGAATGGCAGAACGTCACTGAAGTCGAGGAGAGGGCGCATAAAGTCGCCCCACTGCTCTTCTGTCTTCCAGCGATGTTCTGCCGTTCCTGAAGCACGAGTGCCACATAAAACACCTCGCACCCTTCACTGCTTTTTGACATAAGCCTTCTAAATCATTTCACAGGTATCCGTTTTATATTTGTCGAGTTTGACGCATAATTGCTGTTCGTTCTTGCCTTGGTTTGCAGTTTATGGAAAGATCGCCATCATTCTCATGCATGTGGTCAAACAAACTAGTGTAGAGCCGCTCCAAATGTTCACAGAGCGACGCCCTTTGGTATAATGAGACGCGAAGGTCCCTTCCTTCGACTGCTGAGCGCGCATCACTGTACTGCCCTCACTTTCTACGCAACAAAATCAGTCCCGGAACTTTTTGATCACCCCTCGTATGTTGCTACATTCTGGTCCACACCTCAGCCCTGATAATGCCCTCCAGTTTTTCGTTATAGTTGACTCCGATCAATTAGTACTTTCATTACGACTTAGCCCATCTCTAAGTCTTTTTGTGTGAGTGTCTTGAATATGTAGCAAGACTCGGTTTTTTTAACCTAAAATAAGTTTGCAATCAGGTGTAGCGACAACCTGTTTCAATGTCCCAGGACGGGGAAAGGAAGGCAGCTAACTAAATCTTGCTTTTCAACTTTTTCTTCTGCTTTTTTTGCAGACAAAGGGGGTCTCGGTTTGTGGGTTGTGGATGAAGGATTACCGCTGTGCTTTAAACCGTACTTGATTCTGATCAGTGAACCACTGTCAATAAGCAAACGTCTGTTAGGCAACTTTGCAGCAGAATGGACATTGTTCTACTTTTGCACCTGGCCATTTCTTATGCTGGCTACATCCAGTTAAGGACATTGTAGTTTGTTGCAAGTTCCTTCCGTGGAATACAGCAGTTTTTCTTGTTTTGTTTTTGCTGTTAGTAATTGTTTTTTTATATAAATTGGCAGGGCCTCAATGCTTTTTTTCTGTCTGGGAGTTTCAGGTTCATTATGATGTTGGTTTTAGCTCAGTAGCACTACTTTAACCAGCTTGGCATACAACTCACATTTTTTTGCATTTGATGGTGTTAAATGAAGTTTGGTGAAAAGCCTTATTACTCAAGCTGAATGGGAATTTAGATGGTTGCAGTATTTGTTGGAATGCTTCTGAACTCTGCTTAATTAGGTCGTTTGGATCGCAAATGGTTTCTTCAATCAAAGCAGAACAAAAAGCCAATATAATTGGTAAAATGGAAACTTGGGTGAGTTGGAGATTCATATTCTAAGGTTTACAGCGCAAGATCAATCACACACAACGACACACAAAAGGACAAAAACAGGTGCAGACTTACAACTCGTTTTGTATTCTGTTACTTTTTTGTTCTCGTCATTGGGCTGACTCTCCCAATCTCCATTACCAGCACAATGGCACGAATATAGGAACCACTTTTAAATATGCTTGTGAATCCTCACAGCAGTTTTCAGGATAAAAATTTGAGCTTTTTTTTTGAGACAGTGTTAAGGACGGACTACTAACGCACTCGTCAGCGAGAAGCACTATTTTTTGAGCTTCCATTATCTCTGGTCAGCGGGTCGCGACTTCTTTCTATTGCAGAACATTTTTCAAAGTTTGGAACGCATCCACAATCTCTACAGTGTATGCCCAGGTGTCCTGAAACGACTCTGTGGGTGTTATAAAAGTGCTCTCTTAAGCGATCGGTTAAACACCTGCCGGTTTGTCCTATATATTCTCTACCACATGAGACTGGAATAGAATAAACTACCCCCTCGATGCAAGTAACAAAGCTCTTCTGGTGCTTTTTTGTACAACCAGCTTGACGGTGTTCTGACGCATTGACTTTCCTGCATAACCTCAGAAGCTTATTCGGTGCAGCAAAGGCAACATTGATGTTGATATGGTTTCCTATCCTCTTAAGTCCGTGTGACACATTAAGTATATATGGAACAACAGCCGTCTTTTTCATTTTATCTCTTACTTCACTTATTACGTGATTACCCCATCTGATTTTCTTTAAAACCTCTTCTGCTGCAGCCGTCAGTAAAAAAACTAGGGTACCCCGCAGACTTTAACCTGATCATCTGTGCATTGAAGCTTACTTTGAGAGAATGAAGACATGACGTTTTAAGAGTATTCGTGAGGCATAACTTAACAATACCTCTTTTCACTAGTTTAGAGTGTGCCGATCTGAACGGAAGAAGTGGTTTCTTTCCTCTTGTTTCGTACGACCAGCGTACATGATAGTCCGCAAAAACTAACCGAAAGTCTAAAAATTGCAAGGACCCTTCTGCGGGAAGTTCATGCGTTACTTCTAGTGGATCTATATAGGTCTTAAAATACGAAAGAACGTTAGGTACCATAAGCTGAAAGTCTTTATCTGCGCAATCTAGGATAATCAAGAAGTCGTCCACATAGCGAAACACCTTCACAACAATAGAAGCATCTAAACACTGTAGAAGGTTCCGGTCCTGATGTGCGAGGTAAAGGTTACTCAGAACTGGTGCAATACACGAACCAATGCATACCCCTTGCTTCTGCAAAACACTTTTTTTCTTTCCAACACGCAAAGGTAGATCTTATATACCGCGAGTAGTTCAAGGAAACCAGACATGTACACGTTACCCAAAGAAAGTAACTAAATATGTTACTCGTTACCGATTCTCTATAGGAATGCGTGAGTTACCTCAAAAGTAACGAGTTATTTTTCACGTTACTTTGACAACCAAATACCCACCTGTTTTTGTTTCATGGTTTATTGCTTCCTTTTCAGTAGTCATTAGTGATGAGACGAATCACCGGAGATTCGGATTCGCCCAGATTCTGAAATTTCCAAACTTCCCGCAACGAATATTCGGCAGATTCGGAGATTCGTCAGATCCGTCGCTGGTTGCGGATGGCAGCTTGAGCCTTGTCGTAAACCTCGCGAGTGTGGTCAGTTCTGTCTTTTCTAGGTACTGTTACTGCATATAACCAGATTTCGTCTTGTTTATATCAGCGTATGGTATGTACTGTACTGTTAATCTAAACCCTGGCACGCGCCCAGGTCCAGCTGAGCTGATCGGTGTAGTTGACGTAGGCCTAACCAATGCACGGTCTCGGTTGCTGTGCGGTTTCACGATGATCGGTAAAATGTAACGAAATGCTATGTATTATAATGTGGCGCAACGCACAATAAATATATTCAGGCAAGGAAATGATTCGTCTCCTTCTCTAGAGCTGCGTATGTCTGTACCTTTAAGGTGCGAGAGCGAGATTAATGTTGCTCGTCACAACTTCGACCACGTACCGGCACCGGTGGCGACGAAAAACGTTGCACTGTCGTTTCTCCGTCTCAGCAGTAAGTTTTGTGTACGCAAACTTTACTTGATGAAAAAGAAACCCCACACAGGGGTGTCCAACGCAACTTTATTGTTCGGAAACAAGCATTACCTCAATCGGATATCATTAACCAGAAAGACTATAATACTATGGCGCAAGGAGTTTCAGATTGTTTCCCGTGTATCGATATCAATACCTCAGTGGACACGCGTTGAAGATAATCGAATCGAACATACTCACTTGTGTAATGTGTGCCACTATGACCGTAATTATAAGCACGAAATGAGCCTGTGCCGAACAGCACGTACGGCATCGATCTCTTGCAGCGATGAAAACATGCGCTTGTATTTCCACGTGCACCAAGCATGCCGATTTTTGTCGTAATCCGGAACCGAAACCAATTTTCCCGCGATGTCTGGCTACCGTTCTCGACAAACATCCAAAATATTATAAACAAAGAGGAACATTTTATTTATTTCTATGATATTATATTACCCTATTATTTTGTGCAGTTTGTAAAATTTAGTGAATTTAATATCACGAAAAGTTGAAACACTCATTAACGTGATTTGGCAACCATGGCAACGCTCCGAATCTTTCCAAACTTTTCCGAACCGCTTGAGATTCGGCTACTCTTGCGAATCTTTCCGAATCTTGATTCGGATAAAGATTTGTCCCATCACTAGTAGTCATTGCACTTCAGCAGTAGCTGCCTCTCGAAGTTTTCATCAGTTATGTTTTTCCGCTTCATTTGGAATACATCTTCAGCAATGCTAAAGAGTGGTTCTATCAACACGCTCGAAGGAACGGTATTGTTGTGCTTCAGGAAGGGCTCGTGAATCTTCGGGAACTGCGCCTTCACTGAGGACAGCGGGTAATGGGTTCTGTGCCTTCCCGTGTTCGCAACCTTCGGATTTACATCCGGTCCGTATCCTGTCCTAGAAGGTTCAACCAACAAACCTTATTGCGTTCGCTGGGTGAAGGACATTCCCAGCTGTAGGGTTCAGTACAGCAACGTTTATCGCTGGACACGTCGGTCGAACTGCTCGGCTGACGTGTTCAGCGATATAGGTTGCTGTACTGTCACACTGTTTAGTTGTTTTTCGGGTCGCCCACCTACCGTTCTCGCAATAGACGCATACTCAGGTTAGAATAAAAACAAGGCTGTTTAAGCGGTGTTGTACACGTTACTCCTCAAAAGTAACGAGATACCGTTACTCGTTACTTGGCCTTAAAAGTAACTAAGTAGGTTACACGTTCCTTTTCTAAAAAAGTAACTAAATACGTTACTCGTTACCGAAAATAGTAACTAGATAGAAGTGACTCGTTACTTGTAACGCGTTGGGTGCATGTCTGAAGGAAACCAATTTGGGATATTCCTGAAGCAGTCTGAAACGCAATAACACCAAATATTATTCCTGTATTCGTGCTATTCTGCTGGTCATGGAAATTGGGATAGTCGACCCAATGATGAGAACAAAGAAATAACAGAATACAAAACGAGTTGCAAGTCAGCACGTGTGTGATTGATCTTGTGCTGTTAACCTTACAATATAATAGGGTTTCAGGTTTTGTTTTTACCTAGGAGTTGAGCGACAAAACGAGTACTTTCCGGCAACAAGCTTCACACCTTGCATATTTGAAACAAACCACAGTGAGGGGTTCACATTGCTCCATTTGAATTCAGCACCGTCTCGTGTTGCCTCCGAACATTGTGTCGTACCGAATGCACTACCGATGCACAAGCCAACATGGTAATTCTGGAGAAAGGGTAGAAAAATCATAGATGTTGTTTGTCTAAAATTTTGTAGGGACTGTTGCAAATATTGTTTTTATTGCCCAAGAACAAAGCTAAGCATGAGATGGGAGGAGTGCAATACACTCTTAAGCTGCACTGCAAAAAAAGAAAAAAGGTTTGTGCACGCCGTAATTATGACTGATAAGTGTAAAGTGGATGACACTGGCAGAAAGTAGTGCTTAGACTGCCGTCAGCATTGTTGCACACCATCAAAAATAAATTGCATTTCAAAGACTCGTTGAATCGGCGGGACTTTGGCCGCTGTTGTCACGTCCGGGAGAGAGCAGACTGACGAAACTCGTGCCAAACTGTGGTGTGTTGACTCCCACTCTTTTAACCGTTTCCTGAGAGCGTCATGGCCTTGGGTGTTTTAAGGCTGCACTCTACAAGTGTTGATTGTGAAAGTGCTATTTATACTCCTTTCTATGTTATTTGTCACTGAGGAGATGAGAACTGCAGGGCACCTCTTTTGGCGCTTGGCCTCCAGAACGCGCTCGTTGTCTTTTTCTGTGCTCCGGCTGCGAATGCGCACTCAAAGCTCACTAGATGGGAGAGCGTTATGGACGGTAGGAGGCTTGTGCTGGAGGCGTGGCAACTGAAAGACCTTCCTGCCGTTGTCATTTTGTCAGCGTTTATGGTGCTGAAAATGTTACATGAGACACAATTCAAGCTGTCACTGGTGGGAAATGGGAGTCCAGGCTACAACAGGGCCTTGTGTGACATCTCAACATGTGGCATATTATTCTACACTGTGAACAAACCTTTGACAGGGGCCAAGCTGCACGCGTCACGGGCACATAGCGCTTGACTGACAGATGTGTGGATGACGTTCTACGAGAAGTCGAACAATGATTTGTTTGTAACGGTAAACGTCGACACTACATCGTCTATGCTTTTCAACGGCCACACTGCGTTTCCCACGTTGCTAACAAACGGAAATTTTATATTGCGTCGACAAAACATTGTTTGACTAATCTCGAAGGAAGTACGCAACTTCGGTGCGTGAATTGTCGGCGACACACGGCTCGTTTACATTACCTCCACTGCGTGCTGCCCACACCCTGTTCGCAGTGCCAGCAACCTTTGGCTCTCCCCCTCCACCCCCCCCCCCCTCCCCTCCCCGTCCCTCGTCACGTCGAGCAGACGAACCCGAGACGCGTGCCACAGTACACGTCGGCATTTTTGCGGACGCGGGACAGAAGGACAGGCACGGACACTCACGGAAACAAGGCGACGCACCGTGGGGCGGGGGTTCGTGTGCGAGACACCCAGCCCTTCCCCCTCGAGAGCAGAACAGACAGAGAGAGAGAGAGAGAAAGACAATCCTCCTTTCCCCAAGAGAAGGAAGCCCTCAAGAAGGACCGGAGGCGGAGTTGGCTCTCCTGGGTTTTCCTCCTCTCCCCCCCACCACTACACGGCAAGACAGTTTTGCCCCTCCCCCAGGGCACTGAGGAAAAAAAAAAAAGAAACACACACGGGGAAGAAATTTGTGCGCACAACCCCTTCCACAACCACCACAACATCAACAACGAAAACAACAACAGAACGGCGCGAAGACCCGTGGCACAGAGGGAGCGACGGGACGGAAACGGCACTCACGACAACACCACCTCATGCAGACACACGGCGCTAGCGAAGCGTCGGAGCGTGGACAAGAGTTAACCAGACGGTTGTGTGTGTGTGTGTGTGTTGTCCAGGGGAGGTATGGCGGCCGCAAGAAGCTGGCCTCTCGCACCGCCGCCCGTTCCCTCTTCCGAGACCCGAGGAGTGATGT
Organism: Ixodes persulcatus; assembly: GCA_013358835.2. Classification (NCBI taxonomy): domain Eukaryota; kingdom Metazoa; phylum Arthropoda; class Arachnida; order Ixodida; family Ixodidae; genus Ixodes; species Ixodes persulcatus. Next base: position 790,954 of record JABSTQ010009804.1, on the reverse strand, counting down.
GCCTGCCGTCGCCACCTTGGACTCTGTCGCTCTCTCTCTCTCTCTCTCGCTCTCCGAACTCTGTGGTGGGCTCGGGCACAGTGCAACGGCGCCCGGCGCAGCGTTGGACTCTCTCCTCCTTGCCAGCGTGAGTGAGGTTGGTGGCTCCCGCCGGCCGCACGTGCTTCGACCGGCGTGTGGTGCCCCGTCTCCCGACCCTTGGTTGGTGCCACGTTACCTTACGGCGAGGCGTCTGGTCTCTGGCCGGTCTCCCGAGTTTGCCTCGGTTTGCGCCACCCACTAAAGGGTTTTGACGGTGCCCCTTTTGTAGGCTTTGTCGCCGTCTTTTTCGTGTGCCCACGAAGGCTTGTTTGGTCCTGCTGCGCGGAAATGCCTGGGCCCTTTCACCCTTGCTCTGTCGCATAGAGGAATCTTTAGCTTGCCTCGCCGACGTACCTCCTTGTTGCCGTCCAACACAAACATTGACAGGCATTTTAGTGGACCGTGTTGTCGTTTGTGAGAAGCTGTGGCAAACGCGCAAAAGAAGGTGGCAATTGCGCAAAAGAATGCTCCGCTATGTCACGAAAATTGTCGGGCCCTGCATTCCTGACGAGGGAAGATATTGACAAATTCGCCATTTTAGAAATAACTTGCATCGCCTGGCAGAAGACAGGGTTTGAGGACTTCGACGAAAAAAACAATTCGCGGATTTTGAAGGAGAGAGCAGAAGCATCTTAGAACTAGCTTGAGGCCAAAAGATAGAGCCACAGTAGGAATAAAATAGATACTTTGGGGGAGCCCTAGGCTACGTCAATGCAGTTCAATTAGGCCTCCAAACTCTTACTTTCTTGGTGGAAGGAGTGACCGCACTCGCCTTTAGCACATGTTCGCATATTTTTGTACCAGAATCTCCCGAACCAGCGAATTTTCTAAAATGGTCCATTGTCAGGAAGTTGTTAGCGGGTGCAAAGTGTGATGAGACCGAACTCTGATGGTGCTACCTGACTATTTTGAGCCTGATTGAAACCAATGTGAAATCAAGTCTGAGGCCACATGATTCATTTAAGTAATAAAATAGTGGTCCTGGATGCAGTCGTTATTGGCAAGAGGCATTTAATGCGAGACGTAACATGATTTGCAAACTTTCCGGAGCATAAAATCACGCACCAAAACGCTTTAAATGATTGTGAGCATGAGATTTTCCTTTTTTTCCTTTTCTGCTAACTGCCGGAATCGTCATAACTACAGCTCTGGCCCCTAAATGTTTCCTTCCCCTTTGAATATTGCGACTACAATCATTTCTTTATGCTCTTATAATTGGAACAGCAAATGCTTTGTTAATGTTGGTCAGTGGGGGCAGTGCTAAGGCACGGCCATTTTGAGCTCATTTGCAAGCTCCAATCAAGGCAGGTGAGCTCAGTTCAGATTAACTCTTATTAGTGACCTAATGTCAGTTAATATCACCAAGGAACTCCGGCCAGTTGCAATTAAACCCGTTGTTGACTCTATGAGAGCCGATAGCGCTATTGTAACTAGGCTTTAACACTGCATTGCTTTTTGGCATGAACAGGGCCCGACACAGTTAGTGCAAAAAACTCATTGCCAGTTTTCCCCGTGTTTCTTTCGCAACTGATTTTACTCAATCCGAGTAAAATGCAGAGAAAAAAAGTGCCGACCTCTTCTTTTCGTTATCGGTGTTGCGCATTATACCGTGTCAGCCTCTGGGGTTAGCCTTTAAAAGAGCACCGACACATCAAAATCTTTTTTTTTATTATTATTATTATGCGAAACGATTGGAAACAATGCCTGGACATTACACTCAAAATTCGAAACATGGGAATTTAGTATTTGTGGAGTAAAAAAACAATTTCCAAATGCCGAATTCGAAGTTCCTGCGCCAGTGGAGTGACGTCAAATATTGAAGGGTCCTGAGAGTCTAGTTTCTTTCGCGCCTCCGCTCCGAAACGTGACTTTGCGACTCAAAGCGAGGGGGTGAGGAGCGGGAGAGAAGGGCACGGCGTCCTGGGAAACCAATACGTCGGCGCCTGGTTCCGAGGGAGGATAAAAATCCAGGAGGCGACATCACAACGAACTCCGATTTTTGGCATTTCAAAAAGAAGGGTCGTAGTACATTCGCAATTGCGTTAAAAAACATGTTTTACGATTGCCGTTATTAAATGTTATAGAAATGTTGCCTACAAAGCTTCTAAATTTCATGACTCTTGACGTCAGAAATCAAAAGAAGCGAGAAAGTCGGGAGCGGGAGAGAAAAGTGCCAAAAACCAAAAGGCGTGCCCAAGAAATTTTTTTTTTTTTTGCGATGTGGTATTTTTTGCATCTCTGTGACTACAGTTTGCATCGTTTTAGACAATGCAATAAAATACAACCTTTGGGGTGTCGGTGCCCCTTTAAAGAGCACCCCCTAAGGAAATACGCCTATTGCCACCCAGTCATAGAGAGTAAACTTTGACAGGTGCCCATAATGCTGCTTACTGTCATAATTCTACCTATAGTTGGTTACAGTTAAAGGGGTACTCCGGCGATTTCTTCATGGTCCCCGATTTGCTTGAAATTTTGCTAAACTCGCCAAACAACATCGCTAAAATAGTATCCTAAATATTAGGTTAAAATAATTTTTTTTCAGGAAGTTATTGAATTTACAATTTTGGTCCTCACCGTCTTTTTCAAACCGAAAGTCTCTACTGGCAACAATGAAAAAGTGACGTCAGTGGAAGGCAGGGGTTCACTCTTTTGACTGTACCATTTGTTCCCAACTGATTCCAAGCCGTTTCATGGTGTCAAATGAATGCTTTGGAAGCTCGCTCCAGGATCCGCGCTCCAGAAAGGAACAAATGATTGGCATATTCTATTTTTTAGACTGCTCGCTCGACTGGCAAGCCTGCCCGCCACTGACGTCACGGCACTGAAAAGTGCGGGTATTTTTGAATGTTGGTTTTTGCATCACTTTCATTTGCCGATTTCGCAATAACTATTATGAATTTCGCGATACTAAATAGCATACCGGAAAGGGTAAAGGCCGGGGAGTCAGAAAATATAGTTAGTTGAGGTAGCTCAAAAATCGCCGGAGTACCCCTTTAAGGATGCTGTAGAAGCTACACCTCTCGCACATGCTCGTTACCTGCCACGTTGCTCTGGTTGCACCTGTTCGTGAGAAGCCAAAGTGTTGTCAAAAGAAGGAAGCTGCATTCTTCGTCTGTCACCGACTGTGGAGCAAATGCTTGACAGAAGTGGGATAGAAATTATCCAGTGCTTAAAAATGTAGACTAAGAAACGTCATACACAAGGCACGGCAGCACTTGTCGCGCATTGCGTATGTTTTTTCTTGGTTTGCTCTTGAGTGCTGCGTGATTTCTGTTGTGTTTAATGAATACCACCTGGCCCAGTTGTTACTTTAAAACACATAGATATTTGGAAAAGGCCGGCATTAAACTGTCGACGAAGCTGCCAAGTACAGTGGCTGGCGACACAGGCTAGAATGTGCAGACGGCGACCAAGCAGCACAAGCCACGCTGCTGCACGGCTACCGTGTGTGCGTGGTGGGCGAGTAGACAGGTTTGAACACATCCACTGGCCGTTCTGACCCTCCACTCGCTAGATTGTCTAGACCGTGCGGCCTCGTACCGCCCGGTCGCCGTTTGTGTATTCTAGCTCGCGTCGCTTGCCACCGCACCGTGTAGCAATAGAACGAAAACCTTTGCCCGAGTCTTCGGAAAATTTGGCCCATTTTGTGCTGCCTACGGATTCCCCGAGTGGCAGGTTCGAATCCCGGCCGAGTTGTGCGCGTTCCGACGGAGGCTCATTGCGGAGAAGGTGCTAGCACGGTGCCTGGCACGCGTTTCCGGCCGTTGCGTTTGCCGCATCCGAAAAAGCGGTCGCTCGATTTGCACCCGGCCGTCGTGGAAGTGTCATGCCGTTGCCGGCCACAGCGGCGGCATCCCAGCAGCAGTGGTGAAGGTGGCAGACGCCCGCTCCGCCGTAGGCTCCTCGGTGACACTCACGTTTACTAACACTTTTTGCGCGACACCCCGGCCCTAACGACGTCGTGCGTTGCCGCTTCGGGACCCCTTGCAGCGCATGGGCGGAATGGGACGCTAAACACGTCGTTCCGAGACGCGTCCGAGGCGCGTGTAGCCGAGATTTTTGTCGTACGGCGCAAGATTCTTCGGTGGTGGAAATGAATCCCTGGTTCTCCGCTGGGGCGTGCCAGGTGCCCTTCGTTCGTTTGGCACGTGAAATTCCGAAATTCGAATTTGGCCCCTTTTTGCTGCTGAAAGTATTTGAACCATTAGTACTTTTTTGTTTTATTGACTCGTATCCTCGAAGCTTGAACGAGCTGGAAAGTGGAATTGTAATTGTGTCTGTCTATTATATTTGTCGTTATTGCATTGAAAGGCTTGGGTTTTCGCTTGTTTTGAGTGCGTTAGTAGAAAGCGGGCTACCGAGAGAATCTTAACGACAAACTTCGTTACCGTTCAAACCTTGTAGGTATATATAAATTGCGGGGAACACTGTTTAAAATATTTCTGTAGGTAGTAACGAACCAAACATTCTACGCAAAACATGAAGGCTTAGGACATGGAAGTGTCGTTTCTTGAGAGTGTGTGTTAGTTTGCTAACAGGGCAAAGCCACCTCTGACCTGCTTTGGTACAAGTGACTTCAGGAAAATTAAGGGGCTTGGTGCTTCAGGACCAAATGGTTCTTATTTGCATCTTTGCTGTACATTACCTGAGACACACCTAGCTAAAACCAAGGCCAAATCTCTGAAAAAGGTGCAGGTTTTGTTGTCTATCGGTTGCATTGCTGAGCTGAATGTGAAGCTTTGACTTTGAAATGTTTTGACATCTGCAGTGTCGCGATGAAGCAGTTCAGAAGCTTGCAAACATTGTCAACAGTATTGCACCCACTAGGCAGAATGTTTCTTCAACTCTGCACACCTCTGTGTTCATAGTTTTTACATTGCAGTTGTAGATTCAGATGTGAAAAAAGAGATTGTGAGATGAATAGAGTGAAAGTAAGCAATAAGGACAGATGCCAAGAAGTACACACTTATGGCACAATTGTTTTGGTCCAAGGACGAATGGTAATCTTGTTTGAGGTTGTGTAAACCAAGCAGCCGCGGAAATGAGTTGATTGGTTCATTCATTTATTATCCATATGGGCCCTGGCAAAGGCATTACATAAAGGGGGCAATACAAGAAAAAATATTCATGTAGAACAGTGACATGCTAGAGGAGCATCATAAGTTTCCTGAAAGACGTTATCGAGGGGATTGAGGACGTCCTTAGCCCTGTCCGTAGAAAGCCCTTGTAACCTGAAATTCCTCATGTCTTGGAAAATAACCAATGCATTGCTTTTTTAGGGTTCATTGAGACCAAAATGTTGTAAGGGAGGGTAAATGAGTCTGCAGAATCCCCACATTTGCAATGTATTTGTGTGACCAATCTTTTAAAATTGCTTGAGATAGACAAAGCTCGTGAAAATAATTTGACGGCGAAATATGAAGTGTTTGCAGTACACAGACACAGAAAGAATAATTCTTGAACCTTTGAATGAAGTAGCAGTTTAAGATTGTTTATGTAAGAGATCGTGGAAATTCCAGCTGACCTGGAAATACCAATTTATTCATTTCTATTTCAATAGCCTCGAGGTGCACAGGACACATTACAGTGGGGGCGGTCACAAGGTGTTATAAAATGTATAAAGTACACAATGTTAAACTGCAAACAACAAGGATTTGCCCCATTGTGAGATACTTGCTTTTTGAGAGGAAGTGGCGCCACCTTGTGGACAAAAGATGTTACCCTTGGAAACGGGGAGCTCGTGCCTGTTGGAATGTGCAGCCAAAACGTCTGCAGCCTGATAATCGAAAAGGTGAAACAGGAATGGGGAATAATTGCAAACCGTTGGAAATGGGACTAAGAGGAGTTAGGAAAGAGCAACCAGAGAGAACGGGAAAAATTGAGAGAACACAATCGACTGAATTGTGTCGTGCAGTAGCGCGGTGACCCGCTGATTTAAAGTTTTGTTGCTTCGTGTTCCTGGGAGTTTTTGCATGCAGGAATTAGTTTAGTTGGTCATATGGGCGTCTCCAATAGCTTGGGCATAAATTTCATTTGAGCAGTTGGCAGATTGACTTAGTATGTTCTAGCTCTATGCTCTGCTTGGCACGTCCCATTTCACCGCCTTAACCGGCACGTGGCTAGCTGCCATTTGAGATGCCCGTGCGACCGAAGTCTTAGAGTGACGCTTGTCCCGTCGTCACCTCGGTTTAATTTTTGCTCGTGAAGCGACGAATATTTTGGTGACCGACGTGCAGCAACTTCATCTTTTGTTTTCTTCCTCTGGAGCAGGAAAAAGTGGCAGCGAACGTCCCGCCCTCCTTGGTGAGCCACGTGGCTTTGGGAGCTACGGTGAGTGGACGCAGTTCCTCACAATTTCACCGGCTTTAAAGAGAGCATGGAGGTGAAAATAGGAGTTTGTGCGGGCGCAACCGAAACTTTTCACGTCAAAATGCCGTCGAACTTGAATACCGTAAAAACCGAAATATAGGTCAAACCCCAATTTAGAAATTGTAAAAATCTTTTTACATCACGAAAACACAATCTTGCCTAGAAAAGTACATTGTGAAGGATATAGCCCGGCTTGAAATCGCAGCGTGTGTATTTTCTTCGCACTGCTCCGCATTTGCATGTAACAAAACACGTTGGCGAGCACTATTCGAATACTTCCGAACCTCCGTTCGATGACAAGCGTTTGTCGCCGTCCGCGTCCTACAATGCGTCATCTTCCGTGCCGTCAATCGCGTTGCTGATGCTGCACGCGCGCCATCTTGTTTGGAAGCAGCTTTGACGCCAACGACACCCAAGCACAGACGGTCGAGGCAACTTGAGGCAACCAGTGGGTGTCCTCGAGTTGTCGCCCATCATCCGTTCGTTACAAAGATCACATGGTTAATCTTCGAATGGCTTTTGCGTGCAACGTCCAGTGGATGTAGCGCGGATGTAACGCCACTGGGGATAACCGTCAAGCCCGTCTTGCCATCGTGCAAGGTCCGCTCGATGGGAGCGGTCAGATGGGATCATTGTGCTCGGTCGCCCAGAAAGCACATTGGGGTGTCGATTCCACCCAAGTCGGATCCATTCCAATATTGACAATTCATAAAGCCTTTCTCTTTCACCCGGACCATGACGTCGCAAGGAAAGTCCTCCTTTGGCAAGGTGTTCTTTTTAAAAATGATAAAAGGGGGACCCACGATCCTGTCCCCTTGAATTGCTACCTCGAGAGTCCGGAGACATGAGCGACCTCGACCGCTTTCGTGCGGATGCGTTCGGACGTCGCAACAGGTAGCGATCTGCCATGCAGCTGTCGAACAAGCTCCGCTACGTCTTCTTCCAAGTCAGGGATCACCGCAATTCGTCCACTGAAAGAGGTTTTCTTGGCATTGCTGCAGGTCATCGGTTTATGTTTCTGGCCTCGCCGGTAGCGTACGCACTCCTCCGGCACGCCAAACTCCCGTTGCGTTGCCAGATTTTCATGTGTTTCTGCATATGCGATTGCTTTTCGCTTGAAGGCTGTCGTAAACTGGCATCAAGGAACTAACAAAAGTAAAGTAGCACAAGGAAAAAAAAAAAAATGGTGGCGCCAGGCACTTGTGGTTGCCAGACTTGTTTTTCAGCCAATGACCGTATGTAAGCTTTTTTTTTTTTTTTGTGCATTTCCGAAAAAAAAGTTACTAATATTCCGGTTTATACGGTAGGTTAATACCAGTGCGAGTCAAGTATGAAGAGCTTGTAAGTGATGCTAATTATATTCTGGTCTCACCGCTGGTGGTTGATATTAATCCCTCTGCTGAAGCGTGCCAGATTAGTTTGGCACATAAAACCCCAAATTTGAGTCATGCTTCTGTCTCGTCCGTTCTCAGGCAATGCAGGGGACGGCCGGGGCCCCTCTGCCGGCCCGGGCTACGCCGCTGAACGCAATGACTACGATTACGGCGGGCCTCGAGGCAGCCAGTTCAGCAGCCCCGGCAGTGGCTACAACGACGGCTACGGAGCGCCCCCCAACGGGCCCCAGGACCGCTACGGAGGTCCCCCAGAGTAAGCGGGAGAAGGGCCATGTTGTCGAAACTAACATAGTTTCTGCCACGGCATAAACTACACGCAAACGCCCAACAACCAACAGTCTCTATGAAGTCGTCGTGGCCGTTGTTTTAAGTTTGTTACGTCGGATGTGTTATCAACACGTGTTCCTCTTCTATGACCTGCCAACGCACCCTTTTATACAACTCTCGTTGCACATATTGTCAGCACAAAGCGGGCATCATTATATTAAACATGTGTGCTCTCTTATCTCTTCCTTCCTTGCAGTTCTGAAGATATTTAAAAGTGCCCCCGTCATCGGCACGTTTTTAGATCCCGGGCTCGTAAACCCGCGATCTCGTGGCAACATCCGAGCCATCCACCGACGCATAACTTCGTTGCAAACGCAGTTTGCCACAGAGTTATGCCATAGAGACATACAGCAACATCTCGCTAACATGGATACCCCTCGGGTATTCATGTTAGCGAGTCACCCTAGGGTGACAAAACAGCCGTGGTTTTGGCCATTTTGGGGGGGCGTGTCCCCCACACTTCTGGCTTGACCTCTGGTGGCGTCATGTTGCCTTCGGAAGCTTCCTTCCTACCTCGAGCCATCCACCGACGCATAACTTCGTTGCAAACACAGTTTGCCACAGAGTTATGCCATAGAGACATACAGCAACATCTCGCTAACATGGATACCCCTCGGGTATTCATGTTAGCGAGTCACCCTAGGGTGACAAAACAGCCGTGGTTTTGGCCATTTTGGGGGGGCGTGTCCCCCACACTTCTGGCTTGACCTCTGGTGGCGTCATGTTGCCTTCGGAAGCTTCCTACCTCTGTGACGCAGTGAGCACGCCAGCCGCAGATGCGCTCCAGGCATCGCAGCCATAGTAACCAACCCCCCTTCTCCGTCGTCTGACGCCGTCCCGAGCCGGATGAATGAAAGAAACATTGTCGTGGTCTCGCAGGCGCGACGGTGCCAACTACGGGCCTGGGGGCGCCAACTCGTCACCGCAGGCGGCGGGCCCTCACCAGGGCTCTGTGCTGATGGTGTACGGCCTCAACTCGGAGAAGATGAACGCCGAGAAGCTCTTCAACTTGCTCTGCCTGTACGGCAACGTCGTCAGGGTGGGTGCCTCCCCTCTCTCTCTCCTCCGCCTCCTTGGCTCCTTGCACGCCGCCACTTCGCTGTGGGAAAGTTGTTGCCATTGTGGCAATGAGAGATTGCTGCAATCAAGTGTTGGGTCTCTGACGTGCCAAAAAAAGTTGAATTTTTTTTCTGCGCTTGTTTTAGAGATCAAATATAACCAATAAATATAGCGTAGTAAATTGCTTAGAACATTTCTCAATCAGAAGAATGAAAATATTGGTCAGTTGCGGTGCTTTTTTTTTTTTCAAATTCATGGCATTAAACACTGTGCTAAAACGGCTTCATACGTGCATTTATGTGCACTGTCGGGCACTGTTAGCGCCAACACGGCGTCTGCACTTTTCTGCATGGGGGATTTGCATGCCAAATGAACGAAGGACATCTGGAAAACCAAGAGAGATGGCAAGAACTATGCAGTAACACTGTGTCAGTAACTTCCTGCGCGTGTAGGCGATCAACATAAAGGGAATGCCAAGCAATATAGTTTGATTTGTGATAAATAAGTATTGCTTTATTCTTTCTGATTGTGCATATGTGCGAAGATGTTTCTTCTGCATTCAAAACATGGCCAGCGGCATGCTCGGAATCTTTGAAAATAAGGAGAAGCCAGTAAACAGGTGCCCAATAAAAGCTGCCCGGCATGAAAAATAATAAAAAGACATTTTATGCCCCACATAATTTATTCTTTACGTTTTCAATGTTTTGAACTAAAGATGCCGTGAACTTTTTTCGAATCAAAGTTTCGGTGATCGAATCAAGCGGTTCGAAAGATTTCAAATTTTCGAACTTTCTATATTGAAAAATTCGACGGAAGTTGAATTTTCGAACTTGTTAAACTAAGAAGTTTGACGCTTTTCGAAATTTCAAACTTTGCACGTTCAGAAATGCAATGTTTTTCAAACCTTCGAACTTATTACGCTAAAAATTCAATCATTTTCAAAAAAAAGTCCCCTTCCCCCTCGTTTTTCCTCTTCCGACGCCACTGGTGTGGTAGAACGCTCCTTGACCTCGAGTTGTGTCGGCTTCTGTGCTTTTTGCTCGGCGTTTCCTTTGTCCCGGAAAATAAACCTCCAGAACAATTGCAAACTAAATTTGCTATATGCTAGCGTCACGTGGGCGGCGTTCAATCGGATTACTACCAGCATACCAGCGTGCAAGGGGGTGGGGAGGTAGTTTGCCAGATCGCTTCAAGGTTTTTCTGAGCCTCAACCTTCTGCCCACCCTTGGCCGTTTCGAACAGGATGAGTATCGTAAAACAGTGCATTCGTGTGATCACTACTGCGTGATGCACGTTTAAGACCCCCCCCCCCCCGGGCTGGCGGTCACAATTACCGATCTATGGTCACACGTCACTCTGCACTGGCTAATATTTCAGCACATCCGGGACACTCGTCGTCTCATTTAATTGACTGACCAACTTCGCGCAGTCTAAATATCACATCCGAACTTTTCTAAACCTGATTTTGTGAAAACCAGTAAGGTGTGAAAACATTATTTGAAACTGAAACTGTGGAGGAGCATGAAAACCAGACTTCGAACTTTGAAAATTTGGACTTAAAAGAAATTCAATATCTTCGAAGTCTTTTTTCTAATTTAGCCCTAAAAGACAATCGAAACCTTCAAACTTTTCTAACTTTATGTAAAAAGAAATTCGAAATCTTCAAATTTTTGTAACTTTTGCATCGGCAAAAGCGATCCACGTTATTTTCCGGCGAATAGACAAAACGCCTGTGCGATTTCCCATAGCAATGCACAGGGGCATTGCAAAATTGAACTGGTTGCTGTCTGCTTCAATTTGCATTCCGGAAGTCTCATAGACACTAGCGCCAGTTGAAATTCTAAATAACTCTGATTCATACGACAGATATTGCTTTCCTGACGATTTAATACCAGCATTATAAGAACATACTTGTGTTTTAACTGTATTTCTAACGGCTAGAAGCCCGAGCTCTTAGCTTTGTCTTTGACAACTGCTTCTGCTGAGCGAGAGCCAAGCTGTGTCTTTGAGCACGGAGCTTGTGCTTGCAGCATGCCAGTGGCATTGGGTAACGAAAGGGCTTGGAAGCAAAGATTTAAGACGAAACATAGTGCAAAAGAAAACATAATAGTGTAAAATTTGGGGACGTGTTATAAGAGCAGAGCTATGTTTCCAGCAGAAATGAATCAATGACACAACGCCATTATGGCGCATGCTGTGGCAGCGCTCGAAGTATAGAAATTGGAGCTGGCAGCTGCTGAATGTTGGGGTTTGCTTCCTAGCGAGTCACGGGAAGAGCGTTTCAGACGACAGCTCTATGCCATGTTGGCAGTGTGGCATTGAGGCACCTTCTTAGCGATTTCTCGCTTCAGAGTCGTGCATTTACGGAGGAAAACGGAAAATTGTTCCCTAATATTGTTTTGTACCGTTATCAAACATGACGGTACAGAAGAGGTCATGAGGGTTATGTCACTCCCTGCAACTACACATCAAATTTTGTTTAATCAACACATTTGGGGTTTTTCGGTGGTCTTAGAAACTTGTGTATGATTGTTGGTTTTAGTGTTTTCCCTAATTAAGAAGTGTTTCGGGTGGTTTATTAACTCTCAAATCTTCAGGGTTAAGAGATACACAAAGTGAGGGGGGCTGCCCTCAGTGGCCGATTCTTGACTGGCATTGTTTTCACAAGAAAAAAAAGCAAAACTTTGAAATGCAGGCTTCTTTTTTTTTTTTTCAATAGAAATACATTGTTGCAGCTTCCTTAACTAAACTCGTGCCTATTTTTGCCATGCAGGCTATAACTAGGAACACGCGCTCAATCGATAGGTTAGCGAAATGCTCACAGTCGAGTTCACCACGGATGGTTGGCTGTGGGCCCCGTAGATGGGGTGGTGAGACGGTCCCTGATGTTGCCCCATTACGTTGCAGATCAAGTTCCTGAAGAGCAAGGACGGCTGTGCCATGGTGCAGATGGGGGACCCCCTGGCCGTGGAGAGGGCGGTGGGACACCTGAACAACGCCCAGTTCTTCGACACCAAGATGCAACTCGGGTGGGCCTCCCACATTGACCTTTCTCGAACCCACAGTCACGAATATAAGGGCTGTGCCGTAAAGTCCCAAAAAGGACGCCCGCCAGAATTGAAGAGATGAATAGTGAAAGAATGGGCTAAGCTATCTTTAAGGATGTGATGGCAAATCTTATAAAACAAATTACTGATAAACGCTGGGGCACCCGCTACAAACCATATGACACGGGAACTGATACCATAGATTGCGGACACAGCAAATATGTGTTTTACGCGGCAACAGACTCGTGGGAATTCGCTATGAGCTCGTGTGTCCCGGGAAAGGATATCGCAGACTCGGACGCGCGGTAGGTTAGAGTTTCGCGGTGCAATAAATGCGCAAGAACCCTCTACAAACTTTCCAGTCTTGGGAACCGACGTTGCACGCGCAGATTGTGGACAAAATGGCAAGAACCCACTATGAACTCGCGTGTCACATGTGTTAGAACCGCAGATAGTGCAGTTGACGCTATTCCTGTTGGACACCACACGACAAGAGTGTGGGGGGGGGGGGGCTTCTTGATGGCACGCCGTCCTTTAAGGACTTCATGGGCAACCGCAACAACTGCTTTAGCCAGAAAAACAAGACGTGCGCTCGAGCCGCTTATGAACGGAGACCATAGTGGAGCCATCTGTCGGGTGCCCCCAGAACCCTTCAGACTTGCACATATTTTACGCGTCGTCCTGTCGCATACGTGTGAAACCCGCTCTTTGTAAGACAAGCTTGAACGCTACGAGGGGCTTTTGACGTAGACTCTTGCAACGTAGGTTCTCGAACAGAGTTCCTAGGAACCTAGGGCTTTCGTGGTTCCACGAGTTTTCTCGGCCATCTCTCCCTAAGCATTTTATTTTTACGCCATTTCAGAAGACCTGAGCCACCTATTAGTGGGTAACCATGAGTCGAGCACTTTTTAGCATGTGCATTATTGTTCACAAGATTTTTTAAGCTTCTGCATTGCTTTATTGAACAAATGCCAAGACCAGGACGAGTTCGTCGGCAAAGCTCTGGAACGAAGAATGATCGACCCAACTCACTGTGTACGCATGGTTTTGTCTATTTTTCTTTTGGGCAGCCAGTATCAACAACAGAAAAGTTTTAGTGCTCAGTTTGACCGACAGTTTTAAGACCGCGGGGACCTCAAGAAGGCCTTTGCAGAGCCCCTTTTGAAAACCACTGACCTAGAAGTTCCTCGAATTTATGAAGTTTGCGAACCTCTGCCTTATAGTGTAGTCTAAGGTCACTGTGTGGATGGAGGAACCCCTGCCTTACAGTGAATTAAAACATCACTGTGTGGATGGGGGACCTCCTGCCTTATGGTGTACCGTAAAATTCCGAGCGAACGCCCACGTTTGAAGGATCGCCCACCCCCCTCTTTTTGTCCAACATCTGTTGGGAACGGTATTCCGATACATCGCCCTCCCCCCGATTCCCGCCGGACGTCACGCGATGTCCGACGGGAATCGCGTGTCAACGGCGCGATCTGCGGTCCCGCGTTTTTGTCTGCGATCTGCGCGCGTGAAATGTGTGAAATGCAAATCTGCTGCGTTTGCGATCTGCGCTATCCGTTCCAGAGTTTTTAGCGGATTCCCGTGTTTTTGCCCGCGATATAGATTCCTAGCTGTAACACGCGCGAGTTGTTCCGCGTGTATTATTGCATCGTGAAATGCGATTCTGCTGCGGCCGTGATCTGCTTGATTCGTTTCCGTGACATGCGGGTTTGCAGTGGATTCCCGCGTTTTCGTCCACGATCTGCGCACGCAATATCGGTTTCCGCGGTATCCGTTCCCGTGAGATGCGAGTTCTCGGCGGGTTTCCGCGGGTCCATCGCGCTGTGAAACGCGCGAATCTGCTGCGTCTGCAACCTGCGGTATCCTTTCCAGTGACACAGGAGTTCGTAGTGAATTCCGGCGTGTTTATCGAATCGTGAAACGCGAATTCGCCGTCTCCGTGATCTGCAGTATCAGTTCCCGCGTCACGCGGTTTGTAGCGGGTGCCCCGGTTCTTATCATTATTTCTGATAAAATTTTGCTGTGGCATCCCCAAAGATAGCCCACCCCATGTTTTTCACCATTTATCTCTTCATTTTGGGTGGGCGTTATTTTACGGTAGTCTAACATCACTGTGTGAATGGGGGAACCCCTGCCTTGTAGTGTAGTCTAACATCACTGTGTGGATGGAAGAACCCTTGCCTTATGGTGAATTCTATTGTCACTGTGTGGATGGGGGAACCCCTGTTTTATAGTATAGTCTAATGTCACTGTGTGGATGGGGGAACCCCTGCCTTGTAGTGTAGTCTAACATCACTGTGTGGATGGTGGAACCCCTGCTTTATAGTATAGTCCAGTGCTTCTCAGCCACTAATGTTTCGCGGACGCCTTGTGGATCGGCGGGGATGGAGGCCCCATTCGTGGTGAGGGGAAGCGAAAGCTATAGGTTAATTTAATAAGTGGATATAACTAAGGGCTGTTGGGAAGTAGACCTCTCTCATTGACATACACTCAAGAAAACTCACTCGAAAATTGGAACATTTCTTCTCAATGGGGTAAAAGACACTTTTATTGCCGGGCTTGACTGACAAGGCAGGGCTTCGCGGACCCCTAGAATGCCTTCGTGGACCCCCATTTGAGAACCACTGGTATAGTCTAATGTTACTGTGTGGATGGGGGAACCCTTGCCTTATAGTAAATTCTAACATCGCTGGTGATGGGGGAACCCCTGCCTTGTAGTGCAGTCTGTCACTCGGTGGATGGGTGAACCCCTGCCTTATAGTGTAGCCTAACATCACTGTGTGAAAGGAGGAACCCTTGCTTTATTGTGTAGTCTAACGTCGCTGCGTGGATAGGCCTCGTGTCCTCGCAACATAGTCAAACGCTACTACGGCGTGGACGGGCCTTGAGACCTGCGCTTGTTCCCGCGTGTCTTGCGCAGGTACTCGAAGCAGGCGTTCCTGAACGATGTGCAGCTGCCCTTCGAGCTTCCCGATGGCACGCCGTCCTTTAAGGACTTCATGGGCAACCGCAACAACCGCTTCACCAACCCGGAGGCGGCCTCTAAGAACCGCATCCAGCCGCCCTCGCGCGTCCTCCACTTCTTCAACACGCCCTATGGCATCTCGGAGGACGACCTGAAGAAGGTGGGGATACCCTCTCCCGCTTACTTCGCCGCCCTAGGGTTTCAGCCGGCGAAAACTGTTCTCGCTCTGCCCGTACAAAGGCTTTTGCAACGGGCAGTCTGAACCCCGAATCGCTTCTACGAGCAGCGGGCGTTTGTTTGAACACTTCTACCGACACCTTGTCCGGCAAAACCAACGGGGCCGAGTGAGAAAACGCTCAACTGGCCCGGAACAGGTTGCTTGGCGATTTCTCTTGGTTCTTCGTGGTTTCTGGGATTGCATGTTGCCGGCGGTGGCTGCGACGACGAGCGAAGTAAAGCGAGGGAAGTTGCATCTGCTGCATGCGCGGCAACAAGAACAACGGAAACAAAAGGGGCAGTTGAGATGCATTTAATGGTGGAAGCGGCATTTGACCTTTTGTGGCAGGTTCTGTAGCAGGCAAAGCATTGGTTTGGAGCAGATGTCAACATTTGTTAGCACATCACGTAAAAATGAAAAAGTGACTTCATCGCTAAATGGGTTCATCTTTGATAATGACTGAGGGTTTGTATTTGTTACTGGAGCATAAATAGGGTACCAAAGGAACACAGAGCTTTCTTTTTAGAAATAAGGCAACACTTCAGTTGGGGTAAAGCTTCTCTCCCCTTGCACTTTTTCAGCCAGTAGTTTATTTAGCTGTATATATAAATTCTGTATAATGCCTGCAAAAACCAGCTCATCTATCAACAGAAATGCGTCCCCCAAGTTTTATGAACCTATTAAGCTTAAGACTTAAATATTATGAACTACCGAAGCAACCACCCCAAATGTCGTGAAAACGTAGACTTGTGCAAGTGACACTGCTCCTTAACGGCATTAAAAGAGGGAAGTCAAAGTTTGTTTTTCTTTCGATCGACAGCTTTTGGGAACAACCTTGACTACACTTTATTCAAATATAGACCAGACCCGCAATTTTCTTTTGTTTCTCGACACAGAATTTTAAAATGGGAGATCAAATTATAACCAAAACAAAAAAAAAAAAGAAAACGGTTCTGGAATAGTATTGAGCATAATTACTGAGCCTATCGCACTAACCCGGGTTCTCGCCCACGTCAGCCACTACACAGGGGTGTGATATCTGCGCCAATTGCATCATTTTGATACAAACCCAATTTTCTGCGCCCAGTTGCGCCAAAAACGCGAAATCTGTCGAAATTGCGCCACCCTGCGCCAAAATAACTCAAAAACGAAAAAAAAAAAAAAAAAGTTTGCGGCGACGTTAGATTTAGCATGAAACGAGAGCTTAAATGGCAACGTGCAATCTCGTCGTAGTAAAGTACACGGCACGGGTACAGGGTGGCGCAAGCAACTATCGGATTCAGAGATTTCAGCTGTAATACCCTTCTATACCTATGATACATGGTCTTTTCCCAATTTTCCTACCACTTTCCGCTGTCATTTGTGACTGCATGCCAACGGTGCGCTGTCACACAGTCTCGCTGTCTAGCCGCGGAAGGTACGACGCACCGGCTATCAAGATGAGCATACCTAAGTATTTCTTTTGTTTTGAGAGTAAACCTTTTCTTAAAAGTTCCCTTGAGCGCCTCCATTCTGTAATTGTTTATTCGGGTCCGTAATCTCGTCAAAACGGACGGCGCCGTCGCCGTGAGTACTTTCGGTTATCACACATGTGCTTTCAGTGCTTGAGCAATCGAATGAATCGGTCACACACCCGTATTTAGCGTGCATGTGGCACTCATAGTTTTTCTACCAATTCACTATTTACCTTGTGGCTCACTTTTCCAGGGAGTTATTAGGGGCGAAGCTCCTTAGGGGCTAGCCATGTCCGTATGTCCGTCCGGCGTCGGGTACTTGTGCTCCTGCTCGTGAGCTCACGTGCTCACGAGCACGTGAGCATGTTCACGTGCTCGTGTAGGGAAAAACAAAATATAAAAAAAAAATAATGAAAAAAATTATGAAAAAAATATTTGTGCAGTCGACAGGATTCGAACCTGTGTGGGGAGACCCCAATGGATTTCTAGTCCATCGCCTTAACCACTCGGCCACGACTGGGGGACGAGTAGGGGGCTCTGAGATGTGGTAGTAACTCAAGAGCTGGGGATGTCATGGATGAAACGTTGCATGTAGCCACTCAACGTCTGTACAGGAGAGGGCACTGCGGTCAAATGCGTATATAATCGCATTAAACTTTGCATGCATTGGCTCAACGTTTATAGACGAGAGGGCGATGCGGTCAAATGCTCAAATGCGTATATAACCACGTTCCATACCACACATTCTCTTTCTGACATGGATGAAAACAAACGAAAGGCTCGGCATGCTGCGGCTCAGCGTCTACGCAGACAAGCACCACCAGAGCTTCGCCCCAATCAACATCATTCACCACGTGGAGATGCGGTCAATTTTTTTTCTATTTGCACATGCTTTCTACGAGCGTCCAATCGATGTCTGGTAGTAGTAAAGCGCGCTTCCGTGTTCATGCTCTCGAATCGCCGCTTTAAAAAGTATTGCACTACAATTGCGCTTTGGCACCAGTTTGTATAAGCTTGAGGTACCTGGTGCCCACCTAACTTTGCAGCAAGCCTGTGTTTCCTGTCCTCATCTATGCACATGAAACTCGCGTTTGCCTTTTCCGTTTTTTTTTTTTTTTTTTGTATTTATCTTGGTGCGTATCACTGATGACTTATTGGAACCGGGGTGGTCAAAAATAATGATTAAAAAGAAAAAATTGATTCATGTGATTTATATCAGATTTTTTGTGATTTAAATTGCTGATAAGCTGCTCTAACGTTTTCTGCTCCTAATCTGCTCTAAGCTGTAGACTTTTTTGCTTCGAAGTTGCTCCAAAATGAATAAACTGCTGCTCCTAAACGAGAATTTTGTGCTCCTAAACTGCTCCAAAATCCAGATTTTTCTGCTCTAAAAATTGCTCCAAAACCTTTTTCACCTGTCTCACCCCTGACTACACCTAGCACTCCGGCGCGAAGCGGTGAAGCTCAAAACGTGCGTGCTGGTGTGACGCGGCACGGAGGCATGCGGCGGACGTGATAGTTAAGTGATCTCATTGAGGGTACAAGACCCTGGTTATGCGATATGTGGGTCTGACTCAGGAATCTAAATGTGTTTCTGGGAGCCCAATGCCCCTTTAATCAACGTCGGAAGACCGAAACAAAGGAGCAAGGTTGTTTTTGTTATTCTGCAGTTGTTCGAGGAAATGGGCTGTCCAGTGCCAGCGTCGATCAAGATGTTCACGTCGAAGAGTAAGTGTCGAGAGAATTCATCTCCAACTTACCCCATTCTTGCTTTCGGGAAGTGTGGGGGGCAGGAGTCTTTCACGCAGACCGCACTTCCTTTACGCGGCGCACAGAGAGGCGCTATACTTCGTTTCACCTTATCTGCGAGCGAAGCCAAAGCTAGAAGCGCGAGACCAGCGCTTTTTGCGTTTCTCTCCAGCTCGCGCGCTCGAGCAAAGCCTGAACGCACGGAGCTTTCGTGCTCGCGCTTCCAGCTTTGCCTTCGCTCGCACATAAGGTGAAACGAAGTATAGTAGCACGCCGGACGAAGTGTGGAACGGTAGAGCCCCTGGACTGTTCCTGCCCGTGTGTGTTTTCTGCGACTCTAGTGCGAAGACGCACCTTAAATTCTCGCTTTAAAAACCCCGGTCGCCCCTGTGCTGTCATTTAGTTTTTAGGGGCGAAGCTCCTTAGGGGCTAGCCATGTCCGTCCGCCGTCCGTCGTGCTTCTGCTCGTGAGATCACGCGCTCACGAGCACGTGAGCACATGCTCACGTGCTCGTGTAGGGCAAAAAAAAAAGATTGGAAAAAAAATTATGAAAAAAGAAAATGAAGAAAAAAAAGAGTAGGGGGTTCCGAGATGCCATCCCATCTGTCTGCTAAAAAAAGAAAAAGAAGAAAACCACACATTCTCCTACTGACATGAATGAAAAGGCTCGGCATGCTGCGGCTCGGCGTCTACACAGACAAGCACCACCAGAGCTTCGCCCCAAGCAACATCATTCACCGCGTGGAGATGCGGTCAATTTTTTTTCTGACCACTTCGCTGCATTTTAATGCTATTAAGATGTAATATAACTTGTCAATGATTGTACGCGCCCCCTTCATGGCGCGCGGTAGCCTCAATTTGGCCAGATTTCTCGCTTTGTAACTTCAAAGATGCGAAAATAATGCAGCATGTTTTTGCAAATTCTTTTAGTGCATATCATTGAGCTTAAATTGGCAAGTATAAAAAAAAACAAAATCAAAGATGACCTTTGTTTTAAATTGATTTTCAAAATAATTCGTATTTAGTAAAACGGCCCCATTTAGGCATTTTTCATAAATTCGTTTAGCTCACCAGGTCAACAGTATATAGCACAAAGATTAAACAATAGTGTGCAATGTGCCATGTTTGCAGTTTTTCTTTGCAAACTAACAGTATTGATAGGTTGTAATAAATACTTGATTGGGCTATCCGCAGAAAGCGCTTCGGACTGAGAAAGTGCTCATTTTTCTCTGCCAAAACGTTTTTTTTTTTTTTTTTTTTTTTTTGCAAGGCAAAGTTTGGTTTGGTTTTGAAGGGCAGGGAGTCAGCAAAATGTATCTTTTTCGTCAAAATTAAAAACTGCCACCGGACGTGTGTCGGCCAAACTTGTCTGAAAGCGCTGTACCCATTCTTGTGACGGGGTGTCTATAGCCCTGCTGTACCCATTCTTGTGACGGGGTGTCTATAGCCTCGAATATCTTTGTTCCTCTGTGTATCTTGGTATACCCTGTTTCACCTTAACTTGGCGTGCGGCAACAGCTGCAATCCATCGGAGCGTCGAAGCGAGGCGTGCGGCAGCGGGTCATCGGAGTCCACTCCTCCCGTAGAGAGCCGTCGCGTCCTTCGCTCCGTCATTTCGATCGGCTCGAGGGTGCCTTTGCATTCGCTCTCTGCCAGGTTACGCTGAAATGGAGTGTAGGCCGACTTTGTGCGGGCCAAAAGGGACCCTGCATCATTTTCCAGTTTGTTTCCAAGTGATTGCGAGAACTCTTCAGCGCAGCACTCAGACGTGCTTTCGAAAATGTGTGCGAAGGTGGGCTTCCCGCCCACCAAGATGGGGCATTTGCGTGTGGAGTTTGTGGCTCATGCATCTCTCTAGGAGCGGCACGCACACCTTCAGAGACTTATACGGTAGAATCTAGTTGATACGTTTTTTTTTTTTTCAAGGGACCGAGGTAAAAAACGAAAATGATTCGGGAAAACGCGACAGCAAATTATGCTTTTGGGGAGCCTATGTACGAGACAAGAAGCAGCTCTCATCCAGCAATCTATTTCGGATGGACTTTCGTGGCTATAGAAAACTACAATATTCAAAAAAAAAAAAAAAATCAACTCTTCTTTTTTTTTTTTTTACATGTGGTTGTTCTATAATTGTAATTATAAAATATCTGCTTATAAAATTGAGCGAAAGTTCCGAGCCCGTCGAGCTAACCCAAGTGCTGCCGTTCCCAGCACGCCGGCACGAAGCATGATGCGCACCCTGCAAGCGTGTCGCATGCAGTGCACGATTACTAAATCTACACGAATTGGAACTAGCGTAACTAGATGAAGATAGTTGCACTAGTTAACACGGCGAAAGTGTGTGCACGCGTGCGCCGGAAAAAGAATTGGAAAGATAAATGGGCCGTGGCAAAAGCCGGATTCTTTTTTAAGCATAGTTCAAGGAGTTAAAGGGGGGGGAAGCAGAGCAAAGGGAGAGGACCAAGCAGCCCTATGCGTTGCTTTGGCCGCACCGGATGGCAGTTTTTGGATGTGACATCCAAGAAGGCAAACACAACTGACGGGAGACTGAATACATATTCACCCACGAGAGTTCAATGGGACCGGCGTGTGCGAGTGTAACAGCTGGGAAAATGTATAGACCGAAAACGTATCAGAGTTTCTACCGTATAGTCATTGCAGAGGAGAAATTTTTGCTGCGGGGGTCCCTTTCAAGCAGTTTGTTCTATTTAGCCCCGCTTTCAAAACATTGACGAGACAAGGTGTGTGCAACGGGAAACTTTTCCTGTCCCGTCGATAAGCAGAACGGGTCACTTTTTTTTTTTGTCCGCTAAACCTGTGTGCACTGTCTCTCACACTCTTGCAGACACCGAAGATGCAAAGCCTCGAAAGCGTAAGCTAAAAAGATATTGCAAACTGGAACCGATTATGCGAGGGAGGAGATAGCGAAGGAATTTCTCTTTCTCCGACTCGCCAATTTTTGGGACTTGGGGTCGGGGAAGAGGGACACTTGTGCCTGGAGGCTCGTGCTCAAGAGCTGAGAGTGCCAAAGCAGTGCAGGACTTGGAAGGCGGGGAATGCTGTAGTTTTACTCTTGGTAACTGCACAAGCTACGCACTATTTAAAGTGCTCGCGCTAAAGTGTAACAAAGTGTCTAGTGGGATATGCTATGGCCGCTGACAAGATGAGAACGACAAAGAGCAGCTTCGTTTGTCCCACCTCCTGTGCAAACTTCTACCTTTGACGTCTCGTGCTCCTCCAGCGCGTGCATGCAGCTGAAGCACAGCGTCGAAGGACACGCCCTGCCGTTTTCAGTCTGTCAGTGTCTATGGCGGTAAAGCGGTGGAGCAACGTTTTTGATAACGTGCGTGGTTATTAATAGGGGAAATAGCTTGTGTGTGTGCTTTGGATAACACGGTGTGGTGGAGGTTTGCTCATGAAATTCCTTTGACTCAAGCAAAATGCCCTCGTTCAAGCCGTTGTACAGTGTACGGAGCGTTTTGCCGAATATTGAAAAGTGTTTTTGAAAAAAGAAAGGGCTCTCAAATCAAAGAAATTATTTCTTCGGAATAACGTTGTCAGGTTAAAAGCATAAGGTGGTAATTGGGTCGATTACGTGAAATCCTCTAACTTGCGAAATGTTCACCTTAGCTGGCGCATACCATTTAAAGATGCGTGACCCTCATCAAAATATGCCATGACCGTAGTTAAGATTCGGATATCTAGACTCTGCTCTGCGCTATTCTCTATCAACTTTAAGTCGCAAGAGGGCAGAGATGCCAAAACTAAACGCAAAAGATTGGCGCAAATCCCACCCAGAGGCGACGGCGATTCCCGCGCAGTTCGCTGGGTAACGAGGCAGTTGGGTTTTCAGTTGCGCCCAGATCCAGCAAGTTTGGCAATTTCATTGGGTCAGTTGCCCCAGCGAGGGTTTGCATGTCGCGCAGGAAGGGGCTTACAACGGGGATGGGTTGTTTCACATATTAGACGGTGTGTGTATGTGTGTGTGTGTTTTGGTTCTGCTTGCTCCGTTTGCAGCGGAACGCAGCAGCTCCGGCCTGATGGAATTCGAGACGGTGTCGGAGGCGATAGAGGGCTTGATAGGGTGCAACCACGCCCCAATCAACAACCCCAGTGAGCACCCCTCTCTCCTTTCATAGTTGCCACGGCGACAATTCGTTAAGCTACTGCAACATCTTCATTGCCAATCTTAAGCGACGTGAATTTTTAAGCTAGTCTGGTGCAGACGCCATAAAGCCCCCTTTCATCACCCCCATTTGATGTCGTCGTTTTATCAATCCCCCAGATGCTTGGAATTACAGTCTATACCTTGTCAAGATCATACCACTACCGAAATTGCAAGGAAACCGAAATCTCGTGGGAAGAGTTTTAGTAGAGACTCCTTGAACTTCACTGTTTGGTGTTAACGTCGAACCACATGGTGCATTGTTATGGCACCGAACAATGTTAGCACAAACAGGGTTCACGGAGCGGCCTCATCATTGATCTTGCCGTGAAGCTACAGGATTACATTGTATGGCAATTTAATGTTACATGTTGTTACAACAATGTTACAACTACAATTTAATGTCTCTCTTTGTGTTGTAGAAGTTGAACTGCGTGGCATGGTATAACTGGAAGGGATGACGGCATCAAGGGACGAGTAGAAAGGATAACTGTGTTTGGTCGTCTTGTTTATTCTACCAGTTTACTTGGCTTTGTTGTCACCTTCCATTTAGCATTGTGCTGAACTTGCACTGCCAAGCTTGTGGTTGCGTCAACCTCTTGACACCTGGCGACGTTTATTGCAGACGGCAAGTTCCCCTACATCCTCAAGTTGTGCTTCTCGTCTTCCGGCCCGAGGTACTGAACGTGCCGGACGCTGGAGCGCGCGGATCCCGCCGCCTATGCATCGTCACAACCCCCCTCCTCTTCCTCTTTATTGTTATACTTTTTTGTTTACGAAGAGACACGGAAAAGCACAAACAAAAATAAAAACAAACAAAAAACACTCGCACCACCACTAACCAACAAGGAAGACGACACTACCACCAGAAACGGGAACAACAAAAACACCTCGTTTATTTAGGGTGGAAGAAAAAAAAATGTAGGCCGTAGTAGTCATAGGGGAGAAGATCGAGGAAAAACAGATTGCTGGGCAAGAGACGGCGGCTTACCTTTCCTGTATATCCTGTGTACAGACATTTTCAGAAGAGTATTATGGAAGTTTTGTTTTGACGTACCCCCTCCCTCATCACTGTTGTTCACTCACCGATTTGTCTGGTTTCTTATTCTCGACGCAAACCGGAGCTTTTAGATTCGCTAGCTTTCCATGGGCCGAATGAGACGTTGCGATAGAGGTTTACCGAGAGGTGGCTGTGTTGTCGTCGCTTCAAAAGTTTTTGAAGCTGGAGAACGTTTGGCGCAGGTGGCGCCCAAAGTTGGGTTGAGCGGCTTTGTTTTGCATTGCATTGCACATTTGAATTCCATTGACAGTGTGGATTTTGGCGAGCCATTTGTTGAAAGTTGGGAGCTGGCACTTGTTTGTTTTTTTTTAAGCGTGCCCGTTTCTTGGTGCCCAGGGCATCCCCCGACCTCTGTGTTGTCTCGAATTGTGGAGGAAACGAAAGGAAATTTCACACGCAGTATATGTCTTCAGTTCTCCCACATTTGCGTTAAGTTGCACCTACGGAGATTGTTCTTTTGTGCTTCCCCTTCTGGCAAGGAAAGTGTTTTCCAAGTTGGATTAGAGCAAATGTAGCTGGGGAAAAAAGAAAATGTTGTGTGTGCATGTTTGTGGCTGTAATCCTTGTTTCAGTGTCGACATAAGTGGCCTTTTTCTCGTTCAAAGTAAATCATTTTTAGTTTAGGAACATGGTACCTACTTCCACTGTCTGCCATGCAAAGAACAACTCTCCTCCATTTAATTTCTTTTTTTTTATGTGTCGTGTTTTGTGCAAAGCTTTTCATGTATCTGGTGGTCTCGTGCTAAATAAAAAGTGACGAACAGAATCTGGGCAATTCTGGAAATGTGTGCATGACAAGTTGCACAGATGTAGAGACACTTGCAAGCCGGCAAGTTTAAATTCTCGTCTGGCCACCGCGAGTGGCACTAATCTGGCAACTGTGGGCACGCCTTAACATGACCCTACTGCCAGAGGCCTGTACACACCAGCGGCAAGAGGGCAGCACCCCGAGATTGTACTTGCGGACGTGTGTAGGCTGCTACCTTTTAATCCCCCCCCCCCCCCCCCCAAGAACAAATTGTGAAACCAAATTCCTGCATCCTGTGTGTTTTTTTCGTCCATTTTCTGAGACTGCGACGGACGAGTCACCACCAGCCTTGGGCGCCTTTCCTTGGTTTCTGAGGCTAAGAAGGCCACCTCAGTATAGCAGCTCTAGGAAGATTGCATTGATAAATATTCGTCAACTACCAACTGAAAGTTCACCTCGACGTCCCTTTAAGGGGGGACACTACCCAGAGAAAACAATTTCTGCAAAAAAAGTTGATTTTGAAAAATGTTATATTTACATCCACCAACACCTAGAGAGTATTCCTACCTAGAGAGTATTCCCAGAAAGTTTCATTAGTTTACACTGCATAGTTAATGTTTTATAAATTATTTTCGGTCCACCGATGCTAAAGAAAAGGCAGGGGTTGAAACACTTTTAACGCATTTTTCTCCATTCCACTTTTTGGCATAAATTTCACTTTAAGAAAACTATTGTTTTGTTATTCCGTAACTTGGACTCATTTTTATGAGTTTTTCTAGAGTTAAATTTTAAGGGGAAGATAGCTATGAGCTTGTATTTTTAATTTTTGTCATTTTTCATGTTCAAGAATTAAAATTTTGCACAAAGAATGAAAATCTAAAAAACAGTATTTGACTATGTGGCTTTTTTGTCATGAAAGATGGTATAATATAGAAATATAGCTCCATAGCTATCTGCCCTGAGCTGTCCTAAAGCAATATAATGCATGAAAACAACAAATTTATAAGTAATTTCAAAACGATAGTTTTCCTACGCAAACATGCCCACTTTCACCTTTAAACATTTGCAATCTTTTTTGTACTTCACCCAGGTTAACAACGTTTGGCAGAAATGTTCTCAACATGAACAGAAACAAGCCCTGTAAATGTAATTTAAATCGGACAAGTGGTTCAAAAATTCACTTTTTTTGGGTAGTGTAGCATCCCTGAGGCATTCTGCCTCGTTTAAGACTCCTATCTGCTACCGATAAAAAGCCACTTCTGTGTTGTCCATCCTTCTAAATGCTCTCCTCGTTCTCGGGTGTCCATCATAATCCCATAGATTGAGACTATATGTCCAACATTAAGGTGTTTTTTTGTCTTCTAGCCTTCGTGAACTGCGAGCTACCTAAGGGAGGTATTCCCACGATGAAAAGAAAGAAAAACAAGGTACTGGCAGAAATTGGGATAACTTCATTTGCGCGCGTCATGTTGGGCTAGTGCCATTCGACCTTTTTTGTGCTGCGCTACTTTCCACCTAAGCTATAAGTAGGGTTCCGCGTTTTCGGTTTCTATTTTTTCAAAATTCGGCGTACGTTTTTCCGTGTATATTTTAAAATTCAATTTTCGTTGTTTTTTTTTTTTTTTTTTTCGGCGTATATTTATGCTCGCAAAAGTTTATCGGCTTTTTTTCGGTGAATATAAAATAAACGCCAACGGACATCGGATCAGATGATCCTTGTACCTCTGACGTTTGTGATAACTCGAAGAGTAACGGCACAGATACACTGAAAAAGAAAGGGACACTTTATTCGGCAAATGTGTGCAACTGTAAAAGAAACAAGAAAAAAACTGAAGTACAAACAAGTCAGATACAGTCGACTCTCATTAATTCAAACCCTCTTAATTCAAATTTGTGGGTAATTCAAACTAACATGCAGGTCCCATTCTATGGGAGGAAACTCCCGGTAATTCAAACTTTGCTTTATTCAAACAAATTTTCGGTCCCCCTGAAGTTTGAATTAACGAGATTCGATTGTATGAAGCCTATGCCCAAAATCGTGGAACTTCACCTTCTGTATATCAGGATTACCGTGATCTTATTATAGTACACACACACATGTACTTTCCCAGGTTCTCCTTGTTGATCCGCACTCTTTCTTTCCTGTTAATATGACACTGAACTTCGAGAATGCCCTCTCAACGCTAACACTGGACACGGGCAGGCTGAAGAGATGAATTGCTGCCTGAGCCAAAATTGGCCAATCAACCAATTGTGACCGCCAAAAAAGACACGGTGCGACGTTTTGAAGCGCAACACAACACTCGGAGCTTGCATCAAGTCAGTCTTCCTTACGAGTTTGAAAACACGCTCGTACATGGTGAAGTTGTGGGGCATTTTGGACGTCGCGTTCCGATCGACGATGCGCACATTAAACCAAAACGTCGTGATGGCACCCGTGTATCCCATACATTCGAACACGTTTCGATAGACACTGTCGTTACACTTTTTCGCCACTGCTCTCCGGTACGACTGGAAGGTCAAAGTGACCTTTTCCGGTTAAAATTGAATTTTAGAAAATGGATTCGACATACTTTTATCGGTTTAAATCGAAAATGTTGAGCCTAAGAACTGACTTTTTTCGGTTAAAACCGAATTTCCGAAAATGGATTCGGCGTACTTTTATCGGTTTAAACCGAAAAATCCGAACCCTAGCTATAAGTATTAGGGATGTCGCAAACCTCTCGAGGTTCGAATTCGACAGTTTTCAAACTTTTCGACCCTCCAAGCATTCGATTTCGCTAAGTTTGGAACTTTCGAAACTGCCCGGATTCGAATTCGTAAAGTTCGAAGTCATCGAAGTTTTAAAATTTCGAATTCGTAAAGTTCGAAGTCATCGAAGTTTTAAAATTTCGAATTTGACAGTTTCGATTCTTTTTTTAAGATTGAGGTTTGCAAAATTTGACGGTTTCAATTTTTGTATGATTCAAGTTTGCAAAATTCAATAATTTCAAATTGTTTGAGCTTCAGGTTCAAAGACTTCGAAAGTTTGAATTTTTTCGGAGCCCAAGTTCACAAAGTTTGAAGCCTTCGAACCTCGCGAAGACCTGGGTTCCCGTAAATATCGCGAGCTGAGCTCCGGAAATTTTACTATGAATCTTACACATGCCATAAAGTTCATTTAGTGTTCGCTACTTCGGTACTACTCGATACTGGCCACAACCTCTGGCTGTTGGGAAAGATGACTCATTTTAAGGCAGGCTATTTTTCTGGAGGTCCATGGATCGCGGGACGGAGGAAATGCTGGGCCACAGGCAAGAATAAAATAAACACAAAACCCGACACAGCAAGAGCGCAAGCATGAGCGCAAGGAGCACTTGACGACTAAACTCGAGGCCCCTAAAAACACGGTTCAACAGGCTCCTTGGACGCAACCTGACCTTGTTTATCTCCGAGCTATTTTTTCAAACATAAGGCTTTGTATGTACACTGGATGGCGTACAGTCAACATAAATGCACATACTCAAACACTGGTTATAAGATTTGTTTCTCAACGCGAGCGCTTTGTACTGCTGTCTGTCTGTGCACGTTTTCCTCCGATGAAGCAGCGATGGAGAGCGGACTAGGCTCGAGAGTTGAAAGTCTTCTCCACGATGTGGCTCTCGCGCCGTTCATTCTGGAGAAGGGCCCTTGCTAACACAAGCGTGTTAGCAAGGGCAGAAACACAACACAACCTTTGCTCAGGGTAATGACGTTGTAGTACCCGATGCCGACAGCACGCGCGCTCGAGAAAAATACAAAATAGCCGGTTACAAACTGCCGCCGTAGCACTGTCAATGCCAAGAGCTCGTGCCAGCTTTGAGACGCGCTTGCTCGCGCTCGGGAACAAAAAAAAAGAAACAAAAGCGTCGGGAACAAAATGGTCAGATGTCATCACTCGAAGTAAAGCGAACATGAAGGCACCCTATGCCAAGCAACAGCCCGGCGTGTATGCTCCACAGCAGTGTTGCGGAATGGGCACCCCCATTCTATTCCCATTCCCTTCCGGGAATTAGAGTTTTCGATAATTCAATTCCTTTCAACTCCTAGGAATGGGGACACTGGGCCCATTCCCACTCCTGGAATGGCTGAATGGTTTCATTCCATTCCTCTAATTCCTAAACATGAAAAGTGGCACTTGACAGCTACATTGTGAATGTTGCCGGCATAAGCAGCATACAGCTGACATTATCAAACGCATAGACAATTGCAAAAAATGCTAAATGCCACAAAAAAAGCACCGATTTTACTAAGCTCATGGTGCTGAATTGCCTGGGGTGATTCGTAGGGTCCGCAGCGGTCCATCGCAAGGTGAAACAAGGTACGCAGACACTAAAGTTATGGTGCCTGGAACGCTTCTCCGACTGGTGTGTTTACCGCGGCCAAAATAGTGGTCCCTCGATTTCCGCCTGATGACGTCGTACAAGTGTCATGCTGTCGCCGGTCGCGATGTCTGGTGGCGTCCTAACAGTTGTGGTATGTATAGCAGACGCCTGTTCTGCTGCAGGTCGCTCTCCACTGTGACAGTCCACGGAAGCTACAGCAGCCGGAAGTTGGGACGCCTGGGATGCCCTGACGACAGCGACACTCGCGTTCGCTCGTGCTTTTCGCCAGCATTTCTACGGCCAACCGCCAGGATCGCGACAGTCAACAGCATGACACTCCGGCTTCTGTGACGTCATTTGTTGCCACTTCGGGACCACTTTTGATGTGTGGGCGGGATAGGACGCTAAACACACCAGTCGGAGACGCGATCCAGGCACTGTACTAAAGTTAAAGGAAATGAGCGGGCATCCGCTAGCTTGCTTGTAACCCTAACCCAGTTTAATGTGAAACATATAACACAGAAAACAAGCATCGGAACAAAGACCAAGTAGGAGGACTTGCAAGTAAAAATGCAGTATAAAAAAAGCGCAAGAGAAGAAAGAAGTGAATCTCGCTTTGTTTTAATGCCGAAACAAACCCAGATTTCGCACTTCAAAGAAGTGCGCGCGGATGAACGTGGAAGGCAGCAGGGTTGGCCACCTGCTGAACAACGCTCCTCGAACTATAAGAAAACAACTGACCATCTTTCGGCGGCGTGCGAGTCAAGGAGTTATCACAGCTCTGCGAGTTATGAGTCGCCCCCCGCTCCCAAATCTCAATCTGTGCGCGCGCGTGCAATCCCTAATGCCATCGCAAAAAAAAAAAAAAATAAGTTGTGCATGGCGGTTTCTTTTTTTGCCGCTCCCTTCGTTTCTTTTGATTGGTGCTTGGGTTCTTGTTTCGCTGTCATGTAACACCAGTGAAGCCCGTCGCCTGCGCTTCCGTGAACGGCACCATCACCCCCCCCCCCCCCCCCCTCCTCCCTCTGCTCTTTGCTTTGACGCTTGTTTTTTGTATTGCATTTTTTTGCGTACAGTCTGTTAGGGCTCCACGCGGGCTAGCAGTTTCCCGCTCAATGTATTTCCAAGCAACTGGCTCGGTCTAGATGAATGTGATGTAACCCCCCCCCCCACCACACACACACACACACACACACACAAAATAATAAAAAAATTAATAAAGAACCGCGCCCATTCCATTCCGGGCAAAAGGCATCTAATTCCATTCCCATTCCATTCCCCTCAACGTTGCCGCCATTCCATTCTGGGGTCGCGAAAATGCGGAATGATTCCAATTCCGGAGTGGCAACTCCGCAACACTCCTCCACAGCCCGGCACACGCATGTGCGTTGCCCGAGAAAGCGATGATAACACGCGCCATACGCACAAATTTTCTAGATTGCACCTTCCAGAGGCTTTCTTTTAAAGATGTATAGACCGTATAGTTAATAAAGAGCTTCTGTCGGGTGCCATCTTGAGAGCTGGGCACTGAAGAGTCTGCTATAAGGCAACCCTGAAGTTCCTGCCGAAGAACCGGTTATCTTAATTGCAAGTTTTTAACATTTTCTTCCCCTTTAATTTGTAACAAAGTAGCAACGCTCGGGCCATTTAGTTTGGTCGAATTGCCAGGCTTTTTAACCTACAATATTTTCCTCCTTCATGGCCGCCTTTGTTTGCGTCACGGTGGAAGAAACGCATTTAGGTGATGACTCTGGCCGCTTTTCCTGCAAGGAGCAGGCGACCACCTCGTTGGGGCGACCAGATCGTGTTCGGAGCTAGCCTCGAACCAGGAGTAGTTAGCTCCGCGCCGCCGCAGAGGGCGCTGAGGTACGAGGTCTCTCCTTGGCGGCCACGGTGTCGCCGGCGTAGCGTGCTCACCTTTTTCGCGTTGTGGTGTGGTGGTGGTGGCTCACCATCGTGCCACCATCGTGCACGAAGGTGAGCCTTAACGCGAAGAAGGAAGATAACGCAGATTTACGGACTCTGGCGACTTGGTGGCGGCAGTGAGGTACAACAAGAAGCGGTGAGCGAGGGAATGCGGGACCACCGCTGGGAGAAACAACCGGAGCGGTCAGTTTGGGAGGGATTCCATACTTGGGCGCCATCTATCCCCGTGCGAGTGAAGCGCTCTGTGCGCCGAAGATAATGTGGTCGCCACATCGGACAGTCATCACCTAAATGTTTCTTCCACCGTAGTTTGCATGCATGTACACTATTTCTAGAGCTTTTGCATGGTTCACATTCTTATGTGTGTGGAGCTGCAAAATAAAATTATACGCATTTGTAACTTTTTTAATTCTAAAAAATGTTTTTAATATGATTTTAAATCTTTACAGGTAGAATGTAATTAGGTTGCGAGATCTTCACTTTCTGAAGGCAGTTTTCTTGAGGAATGATAAGAAAAACTCTCATAAATAAGCAGTACAATCATTGCAGATATCTTCCCTGAGGGCTGAGGTAAAATGAGCACACGTCACTTCTGTCGCCCAAGACAACTCTGTAGAGGAACGATTCATTATCTTGAGTCTGCTTCCTGGTTCCTTTAATTGAATCATAATGACCGCATGTATGTCAGCCTGCTCCATGCTTGATTGTTGGATCTTGCCGAAAAGGTCTCAAAGTGTCGCGAAGCGAAACTAAACTCGAAGCACGCCGCGGCACGCAGCAACGTCGGGGCAGTCACCAGTCGTGGCTCGCCAACAACAAGCAAGATAGGCAAGAACTCGTGTAGTGGCTCCGCCTAGGAACAATGAATAAAAGCTTTGGTGCAATATTTAGTCCTGATGAGATTCGCAATTCGTCGAAGTTCTAAAATCATCAAATTTTTAAATTAGTAAGTTCGTAAATTGTGAGTTTCTTAGTGCAATAAGTTCAAAATGATACAATTTATAAATGCAAAAGTTTGACAAAGCGAAACTCCTCAAACCTTTCGAACCCCCTGGTTCGACCTACGAACCTTAGGTTCGAAAAAAGTTTGCGGCATCTCTAATAAGGATGGTTCAAACACTTGCGTTCAACTTATCTTCAGTATTGCCTAGGAAACTGTCCGTCAAACTTTTTAACGTGCGAAGTTGCGAAAATCGGCCGACTCTTGCAGGCAAATTGAGGCGCAATCCACAGCGCATTGGCATAGTTAACATTGAGATAAGCAATATCAACATTGCCCTTTTTTAGAGCGCAGCTCTTAGGCGCCCGTTTCCGGCTTGAGCGCCGTCGGCGTAACCGCGCGGTGCATTATGGGACGCGTGACGTCACTGATGACGTCATCAGTGACGTCACAGATGATGGCATCCGCATCGTCATCATCACTGATGACGTCATCATCGACGTCACCCCACACCCGAGGTCACGTGACCCCCCTTCCCGAGGTCACTTGACCCACCCCCTCCCCCCAGTACCCTTTCCTCCTCCTCCTCAAGAGCTGCGCTCTAATTCGGCGTTACAGGGAGTTGTAAACGGCTTTCACATTTTTGTTTCTACTTCTCTGGGCAAGACTGGCGAAATTTCCTCGCAGCGCTCAGTGGCGTCCACGTGACTGGCGCAAGGCGCCCGCGCAGCGCGCTTCTTAATTAAGAGCCGTCCCACCTTTACCACTGTTTCCCTTGTCAGAACCACCATAGTTTTCCCAACGTTTCTGATTATTGTCTCACGGAGTTTCATTCACGCTATGTGCGCAGACCGATGGTGCAGTTGTGCAGACATCGTCGGGTATTGTAGACACCAAAACGTGGTGAAGACTGCGGTACAGACGACACTTGCTCCTGGCATACGCCCATGCTGACCCCGCCCGTCGTTACATAGAGGATCACATGACATCTTGCACCACGTGGTAGCTCAGGGCCAGTGTTGCCTGACGGCGCCAATGTTTTGACTTCTGCTTACATTTAAAGTGAGATTTAACGAAACATAACCCATTTTTCGCAAAGCAAATGACGTAGTGCCTTTTATTAGTGCTTTTCATCGCGAAATCACTCACTATCCCGAAAGTGAGGGGAGTTGCCTTTTAAAACGACACTTCAACGAAATTTTGAATATACCTGTCGTGTTCAGAAATAGGCTGAATATGATCCACAATATCCGTAAATGACAATCACACCTTCATATTTATACGCCCATGCGTATAAATACGCATGGGCTCATGGCTGTATTTTTCGTTATAAATGGCCCACTATGGCAAGTGCTCGGAGAGCAGCCAGCGGAGGCCACGTGACATCCGGCACAATCGTGATGTAGACCTTCTCAGGACGAGCAAAGCTGCAGTGAGGCTTACATTGACAGGATGCCCTAGCGGTTCCAGCCACTGAAGTGGCCGAAGCATGCCAGCGATCAGGCCACCGCAACTAACCACAAAGCTGCTTTAAAGCGAATTTTGAGTGAAGGGTTAATCTTGTAGAGGGACAATAGCAATGTCTGGGACACACAAGAGTGTCCCTGCTGAGTGGGGAGTTCCTCTTTCCCCTCTTCTCTCGTGGTGGCCGGAGAGCTGACGGGATGACGTCAGGTTCAAGGCATGTAGTATCTAGGTCACTACCTGTCAAGGTTCGTAGACGAGCATTACAAATGAGGTTTTAGCAAGATCCACCAGGTGCCGTTTGCCGAATGTTTAATTTGTTTTAAAATTCCTTTTCGGGTCTTTTTCAACAAGAGGTTGGTGTGTCCGATGCGATACTGCTCCCTTGAATACTTATAGGCGAAGAAATAAGCACCGAACTTTCGTTGTAGTATCCCTTGTGCCTTAAAATATCTTGCTACAAGGGTACTGACTGCTTAGCCATGGAACGCTCAGTTTCCGCATATTTCTTACTTATGCTCATCTTTTTTTTTTTTTTGCTTGAATGAAAAGTTGTTGACTATGTTATAACCGACTATTTCTTAGAAAGTATGTACATCCGATCTCGCAAATACCGCAGAACCTTTGCTTGAGTTTGTGGGTCGCCTCATAGATGGTTCCAGCATGCCAGTGTGTATCGGAAGAAGTTTTAAGGTGCACGGTGGCAAGAAAACGAAAGTGTGTGAACGGGCCTTTACGTTTGGCTGATGCCGAAACAGAATGCAGCCTGCCAATTACGCGCAAATACTGAGTCGCTGCTCAATTTGGGCATTGCCACACATTCAGGGTAGCCTCCGATTGGCGCGCCGTCGCCAAGCTCTAGCAATGCCCAAGAAGGAACATTTTCTGTGCACACCCTCAATAAATGGCAATGGCACCGATCCACCATTTTTGGGAATTCACAAGTTGGGAGCGTTTGGCTTCAAAATACGCTTTTGTTCCACTCATTAAATCACCATGACAGGCTTCCAGGTTAGACACCACACACGAGCATTTACTAACAAAACTTTCCGAATCGGCAATTCCTGAAGATGGCGAGTCGGTATACGAACACTAGACCACTGTTCCAGCCGCAAGCCAAGGTAGTGCACACCGCTCGATTTTAGTTTAATACAGGGTCTACACAACAATACTAAACAATATTTACCGGAACTCAATAAAGCGATTCGCGCTGCAAGGGGGTGCGACTTAAGGTTGATGCCTGGTTCTTATCGGTGGATAAAGGAGGCAATTGACCTCGCCTGCATTCAAACAAATGTCAGTGACGGCACCAACTCTGACATCGCCATAACCACAGAGTCGCGTTCTGGAAGCCAACAGAATCCTACATTTTTATTCAACAAAAGTCATCAGAAGGGCCTCAGGTTCCGCCAGCTCGTCGGGGCGCTCGTGTCTCTGCTGGCGGACTCGCCGTCCAGCCCCAAGTTCCGGAGGGCCAGCAGAGCCTCTGCGCACGACTTGACCAGGTTGCACATCTGGATGGACAGGTCGACACTGGAGCACGTCCGCAGTTCTCGCGTTGCCCATTCCAGCTTGTCTCGAACCACTCGCTGGGCCGTAGTTGCATCCAGGCAAGAGTCTGCCGGCGCCGCATTGTTGTCACTCTGGAAGACCGGCAGACCCGCGACGGAGGATGCGTGGGTATCCCCGCTGGATGGGTCCCCTCTCGGTACGTAGCGATCGCGATCCGGCACGAGCGGGGTTAGTCCGGTCGCTTGGGGCTCGCGTGACTGCGGCTCTGAGTTGGCTTCCAGCTCTTCGACCAGCCTCTGTGCCGCCGCATCTGAAAGAACTGCGCAAAAACGAGCGTCGCAAAGATGTATGCCGCAAAGACTGAACGAAATGCAACCATCGTACAGCCAGTCTGTCATTCGTGAAAGCTAAACCCCTCAACCTCTTCTTTCATTGCACTAGAGACACACTACAAAATGTATCATACTAATCCTACCCCAAGAGAGAAACTTCCCAGATCCCTCTTGCATTTCTTTATGCATTGATCGGCAGTCAAAAGTTTGCATACCCACTGTTGGACATCTGCCTGTAACAATTGCCGAGAACAGAGGAAGTGGAATCACCTGCCTAGATCATTAGTGTTAATGGCACCGTTATGTTTCTTAAATTATCTTAGTAATTACTTTCGTGTAAGTATCCCATGGCTGTGGTTCACTCCTTTTTTTGTCTAATTTGTTGTGCTTAGTTACCTACTCCCCTCTGCAGTGGCATGGCCAGAAATGTGTGTGGGGGGGGAGGGGATTGTGTATGTTATAGGTTGAATTCTGTGTTTTCCGAGTCCTTTTTGCTGAATATTCAGGGTTTATCAGGGTTAATTTTTGTTAATTCCAAATTCTCTGAAATTCATGTTCCTAATTTTTCAAAATTCAGTAGTTCGAGATTTCAAAGGAAACTAAAGTGGCCCCCCCCCTAGGACCACTGACCCTATGCTACTATAAAATTTATATGTAAAACACCATCTTTTTTTTGCCATTGTGATTTTGACATTTTGAGTTTTTCGGATAAATCCAAACTGAAGGCAATTTTGCCAGCAAGTGTTTTTCGGATTAACCCAAAACACGTAACCTTAATTATATGGTCGGTTGGAGCCCCTCCCGCTAGCCATGCACTACCTCTCTGTAACTGGGCTCATTTGATTACCTGCACCAGTGCAGAAAAGTGCAGGTCACTGTACTCTTGGCTGAGTTTGTAAATCTAATATGGCGGTCGGGACCAACATTAGTGGCAGTGATTTCTCTACCCGCCCCTAGAGGGGGTGTACACCCCCCCCCCTAGTTTGTCTGAGGGCACCTCCTTAATAAAATCTGCTGAATACAAAAAAAAAAAAAACCTGAAAAGCTCAATATTCATTCTGTGTAAAACCAATGTTTCCTCAAGCACGTGGCATCGAAGCACGAGCCGTTTCGTCACCTCTCCTCCGCGCTGCTCCTTGGCTAACTCCTCCTACCGACATGAATGAGAACAGAGAAGAGGTTTGCCTTTTCTCGCATACTACATTAACACGACTATAAAAAAAAAAAAAAAAAGTTTTTGTGTGCGTTAGGAAAAGGCGCACAAGAGAAAAGTGAAGAGGAGAACTGATTCTTTCATTAATCTTTTCTTTTTCAATAATCGTGTCCCATGCTTGTTTAAACAGCAGGAAGTTGACCAGCCTCAAGGGGAGTCTCGTGCCTCGCTGTGGACCAGACATAGAGTTATTAACAATAAACGCTAGAGGTTCAGGTGGCACTAGTGTGCTGTTGCATTTTGAAGCAGACAGCAAGCAGTCTAAATTTGACTTTCGGTAATACATTCCTATGGGAAAACGCAAATGCGTTTTCTCTTCGCACTCGATTATAAGTGTAAATATTGCTTAATGTTGTAACGGAATAATAAGTTTGGAACGTTTTACAATTGGATGTACAAAAATATGTGTCGGAGCGTTTTTCTTTAGAATTCATGGCATCGAACACTGCGCTAAAATAGCCCAATACACATGTATAATACGTGTTGACATTGCAGACTGCTATTATAGGGCACATATTTACGCATATAGACAACGCTATGAAGCACGCAGAGTGAATCAGCTTGGGAAAATACCAAAAGGATGCTAATATATGCCAAATCAAACAATCAAAACAGACGACAAGAACGAAACATGGAGTTATGGAACGAAGAACACGTACTGGATTAGTAACAAACTGTGCATGAATAATCATTGATAGCTTGCATTGATTGATTGATAGCTTGTATTGACATATAATGCTGTACAACATAGACCTGGGCCTCGATGTTTGCTAACTCAAACATCGCTCAGTAATTTTTTAAAAAACTAAATTTTTTTAAAATACTAAATAATTTTTTTAAAATAAATAAATAATTTACGCTTTTAGAGTGAATAAAGCTACATATAGTACCAGTTATGAGCAAAGAAACTTTGCTGATTTCTATTATTCCCTGGTGAAGAGAAAATATCACATACATTTTCCCATAGGAATACACAGGAAAACTGGAAAAGAAGACTGCTTGCTGTCTGCTTCAATTTGCAACCGGAAGTCCTGTAGAGATTAGCGCCAGCTGAGCCTCTAGCATTTATTGTAATACCTCTAGGGACGTTGGCAATTGAAGATGGATGCAGTGAAACATTTAGAATGAAACCCAGTACAGCGAATATTGTCAATATCGAAAAACGGAAAATTTAAATAAAAATGCATGTAAAAAGTATGTTTTATAACGAACAACATATGGCTATATCAAACTTTTCCCCCAAGAAGGCTTCCAAAACGTCAGACAATCGTCTTCTAGCCTGTCCCTTCCCCAAAAAGAAGAGGAAAGAAAGAACATTCAAAAGCTCAAGTCGGGAAACAAAATCGAGCAAAGAGAGCGATCAGAAGGGGAGAAAGCTAAAGAACAAACTCTGCACGAAGTTCGTGTAAAGTTTTTTGTATATCGAACTACTGCTAGATCGAATAATCGTAGCGTTTCCTGCTGTTGTTTAAAGGGTTGACTGTACGCATTGTCACGGCGTTCGTTGTCTTTGTACCATCTCTGGCTAAACCAATGCGTGCAGCGAAGCGTCGGATATTACTGCATTGTCACGGCGTTCGTTGTCTTTGTACCATCTCTGGCTAAACCAATTGCGTGCAGCGAATGCGGCGTGATCCTTCTCTGTGCGCAATTGGTTTAACCAGTCGTAGCACACAGGAGAAGAGCTCCGTGGAGGTCCATATAACATGAGCGAATGATGTTTTAGCGAGCAACATTTTTACAAACATTGTCAACCCACCTGGCCCACCCCTACACAATGCTTCGCGGCGGTCAAATTCTCTGAAGTGTATCTTGTCGAAAAGTCGGGGGCGGGACTTCGTTCGCTAAAACGTTGTTCGACCAACTGGGTGCAACGCAGAGCTGTGATATGCATCTTCCGTGCGTCTGAACAGTGTTGAGCATACATGGTTTGCAATTTCTGGTACATTTTTATTCATTGTGTTGAGATAAGGTGCATATAAGCGCATGTTTTGCAACGTTTGTTTGTGTGTGCGCATGTGCTCTGGTGCAGCCGTATATGGTTGTTTAGGTTCGCTTCATTTCCAATATTTTGGTGCATCCTTGCTTGTTACCTTATGTTTGACCCTGTCTTACTTTCTTCGTTCATAAGTTCAAAGATTTTCTCTCGTATCATCTTAAAAATTGTTCACTCTAAAGCTAGAATGATTATTGTTTCTAAACAAATCAAAATTTAAATTATAAGCATATGCTATATTTGTAATTAATAAGAAATACCTATAGCCCGTTGCAACCTAAGAACGAAGGGCGAGGGTAAGACGGGCCGGGGAGGAGGGAGCAGACGGAACGCTAAAGAGAGAAGGAGGTTTCCCCTCTCTTCTCCAGCGTTCCGTCTGCTTCCCCCTCCCCAGCCCATCTTACCCTCGCCCTTCGTTCTTAGGTTGCAACGGACTATAGAAAAATTTTGTTTCAAACTTATGATCAATATCGTAGACTGTATTTCATACTGTCTTCTTTGTTATGTCGGAAGATGGGGTGCGACTACAATTTCTTCAGTCTAATATATATATTCAAATTTCACATTCATTGGTAATATCGCAGTATTGACACCGTGACTGACATTTTCTGACGTTACTTGTTGCTTTACTTTATGCTTTCTTAAGGAAATTACGTATTCTTAAATGTTTCAACTGTGATGTTAAATGTTCCAGAAACGCTGTCGGGCACCACGCATGCATCTTTGCTCCCACTCGGAAAAAATCAGCGGAAGAGGAGTGAAGTAAATAGTGAAAATAAATTGCCTCCTTGTGCCCCCCTCCCAGACCCCTGAAAATTTAGACCCTCCCCCCCTTCTCATTTTAATTCCTGGGGAGACCCCCGGTTAGTGGGCACCGACTGCAGCTGCTGCAGATGGTATACACAGGTAAATCTAACGGGCCTACGGCAACCCCTGAGAGTACTCATTTGCTGCCACTTCGAGCAACACACTTTTTAACTGTACCTGGGTTGTCCTTTAAGTTCTCCGAAGTGTCCACCTCTGAGCAGGCTATGCAGTATTTGTTGCTTTGTCGATCTTCCAGCAGAATTGTCTGAAAAGGAAGTGTGCGCAGAAGTAGAGCGTTTTTTGGCGACGGAAGAAAACACAAAATAAACAAGACTGCAGCAACGGGGAAGGAGGCGGTTCAAAAACGGTCACACTTTTAGACCCCCCTACACCAGCATACTTACGCTGCAAACGTCGCAGATGTCTCCGAGCATCTTGTAACCCCTAAGCAAGTAGTCGCCCATGATCATGCTGATCTTGTCCTGGCGCTCTCGCCTCGCCTCCAGCACCTTGAGTTCGGCGTCCGTCGGTGGCCTCCAGCTGTCGTCGTCCATGCTGGCTTCCAAAGTTGGCGTTGTCACGCAAAGGGTGGGTAGAAGATAGGCCGGCGTCTTCGCCGTCCTCGACTCCAACGCGAATCACGTTCTTTGTGCACGTTGACTCTGTGACGTCCGGCGTGGTCGTCGAGCCGTTTGTCGTTCGCTCTTGTTCTAAA
This sequence comes from Ixodes persulcatus, assembly GCA_013358835.2. Classification (NCBI taxonomy): domain Eukaryota; kingdom Metazoa; phylum Arthropoda; class Arachnida; order Ixodida; family Ixodidae; genus Ixodes; species Ixodes persulcatus. The sequence continues at coordinate 751,064 of JABSTQ010009804.1, read as the reverse complement.
CAGGGATTGGAAGTCGGAAGACCTTGGAGTTAAAACACGATTAAGCCATAGATACGGACAAGGGTGAAACGCACTGCGTCGTTCGATGCACAAAACGCATCCACGGAACAGGCTGGATGAACGCCGACGCTTTAAATCCTTGAAATCTTTAAATGGAAATCGAAAATGAAAGGGACATTCTCGTATTAATGTGATGCGAAATTTTGCTATTTGTATTCGTAGCAACGCTAACACTTTCAGAATAAAATATTCTAAAAGTACGTGAATTAACGTGTGCATTTAGTACCCATTTTCACTGGAATTTTGTTGTGTTTTTGGTTATTTAAATAAACGTATCACATTTTAGTGGTCTCCGACACTGATCTCTATTTTAGTAGGCTGGATCGCGGATCGGGAGCCCGTCGGTGTCGCCACCGGCGGCCATTGCTTGACACCAGGCAATACACGCAAGTCTATAGGAGAAACGCACAGAAGTAAGAATATTGAAGCATGTACGCTGTGCTCGGAGGCGAGTATTTTATGGTGTGCTGCGATCCTTATGTCGGGTGTTTCGAGATCGAATCAATATTTGTCAAACGTTCGAACGCCGAGTAAAAAAATCAAACGTACCGGAGCACCTACGGCCAACGTTACTAGATTACCTCAGTTGTGGAACTCCCGCGGAGGGGGGTACCCCCCCTCACTCACCTCAATCCGCCTAGAGTCGTTCGAAGCGCCATCTATATTTTCGTTTCATAACTGTGCATTCTAAAGAGCACAGCTGAAGCGCCAAACGGCGATCACAACTAGGGGTGTCGCGAACTTTTGTCGAACCAGATTTTTAGGTCGAACTTTCAGGGTTTGACTGGGTCGAACCGGTTCGACGAACCTTCGAACTTTTCACCAGATTCGACAAGGAGGTTATAATGGGCAGGAGGTGGCGTCCGTATCCCCAATGCATGGAGCGAAGTGTAACGGAAGTAGGCGTGGCCACGAGCCGCGACGAGCATTTCTTGACCAATGGGAAGCCTAGTGAGTGGGCGCCGCCATTAATTTCGGTGCAAACAACCGCGTTGCGATGACATTTCCGTGGCAACGCGATTGTGTGCACCGAAAGTAATGGCGGCACCCACTGTTATTTGAAACAGCGCTTAACGGGAGACTTTTAAACCGGTATGGTCGGAATTGGATGAGATTATTATAAACGAACGCCTGGTTGCCCAGCAGAAAGTAAGTGACTAGAGTTGAGACGCTCTAGACGACGCACCGACTGAATCGGTGTCGAACAGGCGAGATTTCGAGCCCAACACTTGCCTGACCAGTAGGACTAGGAAGTCGGCGTGTAGCGGACGCTCTCGACACCGCGCGACCGCGCCTGGAGCGTCGTCTCGAACGAGTCGTCGTAGCGCGGCTTTGGAAAGCGATCGCGAGTCAGTCATCGTAGGCACGAACGCTGAGAAGGGCATCGCGGGTTGAGAAAGCCGTACAAATTCTGCTTCGAGAAGATGTTGGTTTCACTCCGCCGTGATGAGTATTCGGGTTCGCATCGAAACATCTTTTGGTGCGCCGATCGAATCGAAAGCCAGCCGCGACAGCGAGCAGACGAAGCAGACCGCAGGCACGGAGCAGACGTAGCCTAAGCCTAACGACCGAGCGGAGAGCAGACGATGGGAGTATGGTTGAATTTAGTTTGGATGAGAGAGCGTCGGTGCGCGGGGCAGTCTGGGATTGGGTTGTTCTTCCGGCGTCACTGGGTATGACGTCATGCCGGGTCCTGCCCTATTTAAACGTCCTTGGAATTAGTGGACAGTGTGGCCAGACCTTGGTACAAGCATGTCTAGGTTTGGAGAATATTTTTTTTTTAATGCAAAGGGTTATTTTAATTTTGTGAACAGCTGCAATTAAAGGAAACTGATTCTAACAACGGAAGAAGTTAATAACTTAATTTTTTGTACTGTATTAACTAAAATAATCAATCAGCGCTGCCCTTAGTTCATCTCTGAGCCATCACCATCCAATCCGAAGCCAACTGGCCAGCCTGTCGCGCATGCGCACACGAGTCGAACCTCAATACAAGGTTCGTCGAATATTTCACTAAAAGTTCGAAAAAGTCGAACCTGGTCGAACTCGAACCTCGGCCGGTTCGCGACACCCCTAATCACAACGCCGCCATTTCTCCCGCAGCGGTCACTCGAGGAACTGCACGTGACATCTATTTTTGGCTTCAATCGGGTTACAGAGGTTCCACCCCCATCTCCCTTGCGGACGCGCCACGAAATACCCCCACAGTTAAAATGCGCCTAGGTCGGGACGCGCTACCTGAAATCCGCGCTGAGGCATGGTTGTATAAAAACAATATTAATTGTGCTGCAAAACCTTGAAAACTAAAAATTTTAGAAAACATCACCCGCCCCCATTTTGTACTAATCTCCAATAAAAGTTACTACAAAAAGAGTTTTTTTCGTTGGTTTTTACGTTTCGAGTGACGTTGAAACGAACGTATCCCGATTCAGTTACCAAAGCAGCCGTCCGGCGGCGCGTCGAGCGAATCTGGGCGAGTCGTGGTGAGTGAGGGGGGGTACTGTTCGTGCATGCAGCGTCTATGAACAGTTCCGTAACTGAGTTAATCTAATACCGCGTGACCCACGATGTGTGAACGAACCTGTAAAATCAAAGATGAAAGAACACTTTTGGTCAACTTTCACAAGCCGTTATGTCGTGCGACTACGCGAGCGGTCTGTCCGACTACGCCGATAAGGGCGTCTGCGGCCAGCCCGAGCAGTTCGACGACACCGCGCTGCTCGATGACAAGATCGCGCGCCTCGCGGACTGGATGCAGTCGTCCAAACATGTCGTGGTCATCACTGGCGCCGGCATCAGCACGTCGGCTGGCATCCCCGACTTCCGAGGTCCAAACGGAGTCTGGACCCTCGAGCAGAAGGGCGAGAAACCCACGCTGAATATCTCCTTCGACGACGCCGTCCCGACCGCCACTCACATGGCCCTAGTCGCCCTCGCCGAACGCGCCAAGCTCCAGTTCCTGGTAAGCCAGAACGTAGACGGACTCCACCTCAAGTCTGGCTTCCCGCTGGACACTCTAGCCGACCTGCACGGCAATATGTTCGTCGACCGCTGCAACCAGTGCCGCCGACAGTTCATCAGAGACACGGCGACGCGGACGGTGGGCCAGAAACCCACGGGCGAGCCCTGTCCCGTGCCCAAGCGCAACGGACGGCTCTGCAGGGGCCGCCTGCACGACTCCATCCTAGACTGGGAAGACGAGCTGCCCGAAGACGCCATCGAGGCTGCTGATGCGCATTGCAGGGTCGCCGATCTTGTCGTCTGCCTAGGCTCGACGCTCCAGATCGTGCCCTGTGGCACGCTACCCCTGCTCGCCAAAAAGTCCGCCGGCAAGATCATCGTGTGCAACCTACAGCCGACCAAGCTGGACAAGTCGGCTAACCTGATACTTCGCGCGTACGTCGACGACGTGATGACCAAGTTGATGGCGAGGTTGGGGATCGACATCCCGTCCTACTCGCCGGGCAGGGACCCGACCAAGGGGAAGCGGGAGCTGCCGCCGGTCTACCCGCGCCTGCGGCTGCCCAAAGTCGCCAAGGCTCTGGGCAGCGGCCGCCGCCCGAAGCAGCGGACCAAAAAACCCCAGAAACGCGCGTCTGTGAAGGACGACGCGAAGGATAACCTGAAGAAGCTCATCAAAGCGGAGGAGCCCACAGAAACCTCGCTTGTGCTCGAGAAGGAATCTGTCGAGAACGATCCTCTACTTGCCGAAGTGACAGGTTGACCTGTGCAAACGCGTTACTGACGTTGGTGTTTCAGTGTTTGTGTGGTCTGTGCTGTCTTTTGAGTAGGGACGAACCACCGAGTATAGAGACCATTCCCATGCATGCTTTCTTACTGTTGTGCAAGTACAGTCTCAAACGATTCGAAAGACCCATTTGATGATGCAGTTTCAGGCGGCTGTGCAGGATTCGCTTTGGCCAGGTCCACATTACTTTGGGTGAGCAAGTAATTGAACCTTTGTTCTATCCTTTTCCTAAAAATAAAGTCTCTGGCCAAAGTGCCTGCCATTTGCTCCCTCGACAAATGGGTCTTTCGTATTGTGGGAGACTGTACCTGCACTCGCGCATAATAGCCAACATAATACTCCGCAATACTTCAGTCATCCTTTTATTTTTATGTCGGCTAAATTGCGCCCCTATCTCAGTCTAATATTTATGGTTTTGTAAAACAGGCCTACCGAGAGCTGAGAGGTTCACAAACAATGTTCACTACTTCGTTCTATAGGTGATTGCAGATGCAGGGCATCTGGTGGCCACCGTGCCTCTGCTTGTGCGGGCAAGTGCGTGCAATTGCAAGCTTGCAAAAGCTACGTTCGAGCGCACACTGCACATGCTTGCACGCATGGGGCACCAGTCGGACGCCATCCTTACAATTGTCTATAGGTCGATATTGCAATGTCATTCGTAATAATATTTATATCATTGCAGTTTTCTCATTGTCAAGCCATCCTTTCCTTTTTACATGGTGTAACTTTTTTAACCATATTCTTGTTTGTACCTCTACTGAGAAGCAAAAAGTATGACCAGCGGAGAAATGCTTTTATTTTACGCCTCAAACAAAAATAGACTCGAGTTTTTTTTTATAAAACCCTTTGTCTCAAATTTTGCTCCTGGACATGCCCCTGGTTTCCAGCATAAATTTCAGTCACTAAATCACCTATACTTCTGAGCATTATGCTTCTAAAAGAATATTTTTTGGGGTGCGTATATTGTGACGGCACACTCGCACCGACAACTACAACCCTGTTTTACTCGCCATCACATCACAGACGGAAATGTGTCGGACTAACTTTTTCAGTTCTCACCATCAGTGGTTATGACCAGTTATCTCCATTTAACGAAACAAAGGGGAAAGCATAGAGATATCAGTTCGTGCCCAGCCAGTTTCCGGAGTAGCAAGCAAGCACATTCTCGGACTGTCCAAATATGCTGCAATGTGTATGCTGCTCCAATCGGGTGGATCGTTGGTGGAGCGTGTTAACGCGCCGCTGAACCTGAGGATCCTGCGTTCAAACCCCACCCCCATCCGTTTCGATCTGGACGAGCATCGTACTGGCATGTGTTCTTGTAAACGCTACTGCATGGTGCATGTTGACCCCTTGGCTACTAATCACCAGTGTCATTCGTGCCCTCCATCACCATTTCAACAGTAGCACGCAGTGAAGAACTCCCGAATGGACGCACCAGATAGCCAAAAATTATAATACTGACAGCGACAACCAACACCTGGAGGCCAAATAAATAACTTGTTACAGAAAGAATGAACAAAAAAGGATGAACCTATTTTGTGTCCGACCTTCTTTTTTATTCTTTCTCTAACAAGTTACTGAAAACCAACATGCTCACATTCAACTTTGCTAAACAAATGTTTCGTTTAATTTTCGTGCCAATTGCTGACTTCAAATAAAATTTTGCGATATGTTTTATGAGAAAAGAAAAGTGGTGGTACCGCACTGGAAAAAGTTCTCATCTACAGCGGAGACAACAAATGCTTGTTGGGGCCGAGTACTCTCCCATCACCTAAACATACACGGAACACAAGTACTTTAAGCACCAGTTGTGGAAACGCACTTATTTACAAGCAATGAGTGGGTGTATGTATTCTACTTTAAAGTGGCTGTTTTGACCGAAATGATCTTGCAGTTTGAGCCTGTTAGCAAGCGAGCCTACTGTGTGACAACAAGTCAGAGTCTTTGCAGTGAGAAAGTTTGCCTGCTTCTTCCGCAGAGGGTACAGTGACTTCACACGGCCGAGCTTCGATTGGAAGGATATACTGGCTAGAGCGGAATCTCTCATTTCTAGGGTATATAGTAGGTAGGCAGAGAGGCTGAAGTTTGTCTGTTCTGTGCGCAGTGTGTGCTGCCGTCAAGGCACCTATCTGCCAAGCTCCGGCACCGTCCGAGTCGTAGTATGGGTTGCAACGTGGCCCAACAGTTCACTCGGAGAGGCAAGGTTAACAACAAACTTAACCAAAAAATTAATTTCCGACAGTTGTTGGGGTACATGTACGGCGGCGATTACAGACTTGAAAGTGCCCACCTAAATGGAAAAACGCACACACAGCGGGAGCTGCTGTTATTTGTCACGCTTTTGGTGAACTATAAACTAAGCCTTTCGCTTTGCTGGGGCTACTTTACTTTTGAAATCAGACGCTCCGCACATGTGACATGCAGGAGGTGGTTGCCTCGCATGTCAGCTGCTCTGGCTGTAGTGGCAACTGGAGTTCGGGCTCTTCCAACTGAGACTTTTAACACTGTTCAGAATTGAATTCAGAGGATGAGAGCTTACCATAGGATGAAGCTTTGTGAAGTGCCTCGGGTTCTGATTCTGCCGCCGCTGAAATGCCGCAAAACTGAACACGCCAAAAATGAAGCCGAATGGAAAAATGGTGACAACTTTTCACCTTCTATATTTCCATTCAATGCTTTTCATCCTGAACAGCTGGCAAGCCTTTTACGTGCTCCCGCTAGATAATTAAAAAAAAAAAAAACTGCACACTGACCCTTTCTTTATACCGTTCCTTAGGAAACATAACCCGACCACTCGGAAACATCTTTTGGGGAAAACAAAAGCTCTGTCGAAGGGTCGAAACAGTCCACTCCCTTTATACATTTGGTCGTCACGTAAGCCGCTGAACCCAAGAGTCCGAAGTGGTGACGTAGCGGATCCAGCGCTGGGCGTCGGTGGCACGACTCAGCCGCAGGAAGCGTATCTTGAGGCCGGAGCTGGACTGGTTGGACAGCTCAAACTTCAGGGCCATGGGTCCCAGTTGTAGCTTGCTCGAGCCTCCTTCGTTCGCATTTGTGAGCTGGTGCACAAGCAGTGAGTTCAAATGAAGCCAACGAAATAAGTACCACTACGGTGCACAGACGTGTCTCATACAGCTACCATCCTGACTCGAATACAGGTCGACTACAAACGTAAAGCACCGAGTGTGCCTCCGGATCGCTATAAGTGTCCACCCACTACTTACCGGATGCAAAAAAAAAAAAGCAAAGGACTCATTGAGTACTTGTACCCAGAGCCGTGTATTGGGAGAGTTTGGCCATACATTGGTTTAAATAGGCAAGCACCTCGGGGCCAATCACAGGCCGCGAAACAGCCCCTAGCGGTGATCCTGAGCTCTAAAAATGCGACTCGACTAACTTAAGCCGTTTTGGCGTTGCTCGAGTAAAAGGTATAACTCTTGGTGACTGAAAACTTGGCCCATGTGAGGTTTCGTCGCGCCCATATTCAAGGGTAGAATAAACGAACGTGCGCTCCAAACCAGGGCCGACTTGCTAGAAACAGTGTTTTAGCTGAGACAGGGAAAGAAAGCACTACCAAAGTCAGCGCACGAGCCGAGCGGGACTCCGCGTCTCAAGACGCTCGCGCGCCCCACTCTTTACACTGTTTTCTTTCAGCCAGTCTCAGCTAAGACGCTGTTCTATATTCCGCGACAACTTTTCTTGGAAATGCAGTGGAAGGTACAGGCACGCGTTCCCTCTCCCATTTTTAGCGCTCAATAAAGCCGTGCGTGGGCTCTCCTCCTCTTCCCAGAAATGTCAAGAAACGTTGCCGCGGAGTATAGCAAGCCGGCCCAGAGCAAAATGTCACCGAGAGGCCGAGATTAAATGCTTCCATTTCACGCTTTAAATGTTGTTTCCAATATTGTGACGTCGCGGTCTGCTGATTGGTCGACGCTGTGTCGCATTTTTAGTTTACGCTCTAACCGCGGGGGGAGTATTGGGTGCTAAAGGCGGCCTTTGCTCCACCCACTGGCCAAACTCTCCTAATATACGGCTCTGCCCATCCCATACTTCCGAGCCCACCTATAGTAGGTGACGGGTGAAGGACGCAGCGGATGCTCCACTCTAGCACATTCCTGTTGCTGTCCACCAGGCTGCGCGTGCGACAAAGTGCTACCAAAGGCAGAAGGCTCACGCTCGAGGCAGAGCATCTACTGAGTTCTTGGTCTGCCACCGTAGACCCTTTTTGCAATTGAGAAATTATGCATAGATTATGCGCAGCCGCCATTAGTTGGTCATGCACTGTGAGCACGCATTGGACACGAGTGCTTTGTCAACATTCAGAGTGTACTCGGATCAAACCGCATTTCGCAAGAGTGGTGCGTCAGTGCTCGGTGCGAACTCGGAACCAATCGTGGGCTTTATGCCAGATGCGATGAGACCAACTAATGGCGGCTGCGGATAATTTATGCATCGTTTCACGAGTTCGGAAAGTGTGTATTGTAGCCAGCAGAGATGCTCTTTTGTGTCGGCTGCTTCTTTGAGCACACCGGCGCGGAGTGGTGAAGTCCTCCCTATCGTGTTCCCCTTCCGCATTTTTGCGGTCGCACCCGACGAGCGTCCGTCTTCCAGTTTTTGCGAGATTACCTCCAAATACTTGAGTGGGTGGTGGCTCGGTAGTTTACAGGTCAACTCCTATATACCGAGGAATGTGTTAAGAATATGAAAGAAATTTTGTAGTATAGGTTGACCCTAATCTTCAAAAAAAAGTGGAAAGGATAGAAATTCATTCAAACTTTTCGCAGCATGCCTACGTAGAATACCGAGCAATTTACACCCGAAATTTGTAGACAAATCTTGGATAAAGTGGGAGGTGTGCGCTTGTTAGGTTGGGGACGAAAAATGCGAAAGTAGCACGAGGTAGGGTGAGCTTCGCCGCCTGGTGTTGACATGCACGCTTCAAGCTTCACCGCTTTGTGCCGGTGTGCTCAGAGAAGTGGTTGACGCGGAGGAGTGTCGCGATTAACTGGGTGGGGTTAGGAGTCGCGTGTAAGCACCTGTTTTGTCCTTTGATTTTTTTTTAATGTTTTCAAAGTTGCAGGTGGGTTTTCATTGAGACGTAGGCGCATGCTCTGTATTTTACGTAGTGACTCTAGCTAACACTCACTCATCAATCATGCTGGCCACGTCATCATCCAACAGCCGACCAAGTGTCACCAAGCCCGAGAGCTGCACTGCTCGCATCAAGCTTGGCCGCTTCACACCAACGCTCTCCATCAAGCCTAACTGCATTACGCAGGCGCGCGCGCGTCAAGCTTCACCACTTTGCACCACTGCACTCAGTCAAAATTCACCCACACTGCACTGGCACGTACACGTCAAGCTTCCCCGCATTGCACTGATGCACCCGCATCAAACTTCACCTCTTTGCACCAATGCTCTCAGTCAAGCTTCACCGCATTGCACTGGCACATGCCTGTCAAGCTTCAACACATTTCACTGACACACGCACGTCAAGCTTCACTGCTTTGCCCCTTGTGCTCGCAGTCAAGCTTCACTGCACTGGCACGCACACGTCAAGTTTACCCCTTCGCACCCGCGAGCTTGCACAAGCGACCATAGTGGAGATCATCTCAGTTAGCTGATGGGGTCAGACATGTTGCGCACAATTATAGATCAACCTCTATTATAAACAGTGAAAAAAAAAAAAAAAAATTAGCCTATATTCACGGAAATACTAACTGCCCGTGTGAGACACACTTGTTTTATTGTCGTATGCATAAAAGAAACTTGTCACAAAAGCATGTTTTTTTCTATGTGGGAGAAAACAAAATCGTCCGGCTTAGACATTTCGTCAAATATGAAAGGTGTGACAGCGCTATAGTGCGCTGTCCCTACCCTGCGAAAAATTGGTACCATGGGACAGAAAGACAGCTGGCAGGAGTTTTGTCATTCTTGTTCTAAAAATATGTGTCCCCGAAAAAGGTTTATTGCGTTTTTTCCACCGCAAAAATGAACCATGCATCACCAAGCGATCGGTCAAACGGTCAGAACAAGATGTGCCAAAGTTTCAGAACTAACCGTTATCTTATTCAAATGTTATAAGGAATTTTCCGAAACTTTCGATAAGAAAACGAGGCCCGTTCCCGGTAGCTGTCGTGCATTCGTGGGCTTCGTCGGCCATCATTCCTGCATTAAAAATTTCAGAAAATCGCTTGTAACTTTTTAATAATGTAACCGTTAGTTCTGGGAACGACTGAAGAAAAAATCTTTCAGCCTTTCCACTCTGGTAAAGAAGGAAGACCAGCGAAGCTGTACTATGGTGGGAATGAAGCAATGGCCGGCCGCAAGTCGGCAAGCCAGAGTGGAAAGGCTCGAAAGGTTGCCGCCATCTATGAGCGACGCGTGGCAACCAGACAACCGGCAAGCCGGCTGTCTGGTTGCCGCCGTCGCTTATAGATGGCGGTAGCTGTCCACAGTTCTGTGTCATCAGGTCATTTGAGGACGAACACGATCCGGGGGAAACTAGCCCTTAACAGCTCCGCTGTAAAAAAAATTCTGTCTCAAGCAATTTGAATACATCTTGGCGTAGGTAAGCACAGGGAGCGGAAAGCACTCACCCTGAATTTTGCCAGGGCCTCGGACTTGGCCTGGAGCCTCTTGATCCTCCAGACAAGCTTCCTAGATTCCCGCTGGAACTCGACCGTCTGCTCGAGCTCATTGAAGCGCTTCATCAGGCTGCGGAAAAAGTGTTGAGACGGCCGACAAGCTCCCTTAAAATGTTGCCGAACAGGAATCTAATTGAAGGAGTCCAAAATAAAAGAATATGGACTTCATTTACAACAGAAACTGACATACTGACTACTATGTAATAGAACTTGTGTGAGTTTTGGATTTCAGCCCTTGGTGGTTTGAAGCAAGGTAAATGGGCAAAAAAAACTTTTGTTTAAGTACAATTATATTTATTACCACCCTTCTCTGCATGGTCCGTCCAGGAACCCGGAACGTTATGGCTTTTTTTGGGTAGAAATATATGTTAGATTCATTTCAATAATGTTTTTCCTGTTGACGGTAATGGTATTCGCCCCTGCTAATTTTTTGACAAAATCCAAGTGGCAGGGGCACAAGGGCACTGTATTGGGAGACCACAGCAACTATGTTTAGACTCGACTTGTCAGAATTACTGTCGCCTGCTTTGATTTATAATAGTGTATTGCACCTCGTTAAGAGGATATTGCAGCTCCCCGACCTTATGTATTTGCAATGGGAACTTTTTGATCCGACTGCTCAGTAACCACGGGACGCATTGACTTTTGGATCGTATTATTAAAGGGAGAATAAGAACTTTCAGCCTTTCCACTCTGGTGAAGAAGGAAGAGCAGCGGAGCTGTACTATGTGCCACCATCTATAAACAACAACAACCACAAGACAACCGGCAAGCCGGTTGTCTGGTTGCCGCCACCGCTTATAGATGGCGGTAGTTGTCCACAGGGTTGTGTTGAGATTTATTTGTCCACGGACAAGAAACTGGGGAAGCTAGCCCTTAACAGCTCCACTGAAAGGCGTTTACAATTCTTTGTAATGCAAATTAGAGCGCAGCTCTTGAGGAGGAAAAGGGAACGGTATGCCTCTCCTCCACGCTTCCTTATTTAGCAGGATATTTTCGCTAAATTTCTCGTTAAATTTAGCGAAAATTTCCCTGCTAAACCTTGTAGGTTAAGTTTTCCCTCTAAATTAGCGGGAAATTTAGCAAAAATTTGCTCGCTAGATTAAGCAGGAAATTTAGCAAACATTTAGCGGGTTAAGTTCCCCGCTAAATTTAGTGGAAAAATCGACATTGCGTGAGCTCAAACACCAATTCAGTTACCCCGCTAAATTTAGTGGGGAAACTATGACGTCCCTTAATGCAACGCGCACGGTTACGCTGACACCGACGCCGACACCGACGCCGCTCAACCAGGAAACAAGCGCCTAAGAGCTGCGCTCCAAGAAACAATCTGCAGCACGGTCGCACATTTTCCGGTTTTTTTGAGGGTAAAGATTTTCTACGGAAGCTTGAATTCCTTCAAACTGCCCCCTTTTTCAAACTGCCATTCGCGAGCAGTTCCGAAGAAAACAGGGGCACTAATCGATTTCCTGACAAGGCGTCACGGAAAGTAACTTCTTTCTTAACATATCTCAAACAAGATCCCCGTTCCATGTATTTCAATAGGGAAAATAGGGAAATAGGGGGATCAAGTTTGCACTCCGGTAAAAGCCTGAACATTGCATTTCCCGACGGATTTTACCATGTATCCCGTGGCGCCATCTGTGAGCAACCTTTCATAGTTAGTATTTAACAATTGCAGTCATCTTCTGTTTGTGCGCAGCAACGGACTACCGTACTTGCATGACCCCATTTCTTTCAGCCGTGCTCAAGCTTTCGGGGGTGCGCGCTTCGCGGATTAAATTTCTTTTTGTGTTTGTTTTGTTCAGGGATGTGGGCAAAGCTGCAAGTAAATCATGCAGTCGTCGTGTTTGCAAGCGCTGTGTGGAAAAAAATGTAAAATTGGCGACGCTTTTTTTATGTCTAGCCACTTTTTTTTTTTTTTTGTAATGCTGCGTATTGTTTGTTTGAGTCACTGGCATAGCCACGAGTTGTTTCGAGGGGGACTAACGTTGGTGGACTGTCCATGACTCGGGATGCCGGGGAGGGAGGGGGGGGGGGGCTGAAGTCCCATACATTGATCTCTTTGTGGTAGGTTGGTTTGCAGAAGATCGAGGCTTCTCTTGTTGGGGTTGAGCGGCACCACCGGCAGTTATCGCTTGACACCAGCATGGTGTTAAGGGACTCTATAGGGACTCAATAGGAGAAGCAGGGAAAACTGCAATTTGGAGCGTATCATTCATTTGTTGAATGTGTCATTTATTTAGCGACTGAAGCAAGCAACGCTGGCACAGTTGATGTTGCTCTGGCACATTTGATATTTTTAATCGGTGTTGGAACGCTCGACAAATACCGATTCAATCTCCAAACCCCCATATAATGATCGCAGCACATAAAATACCCACCTTCGAGCACCGCATACAAGCTTCAATATTCCTACGTTTGCGTGCTTCTCCCATAGTATTGCCAGTGTCAAGCAACGGCCGCTGGTGGTGCTACCGGCGGGCTCCCAATTCGCGATCCAGCCTACTACAATAGAGATCAGTAGTCCCACAAGTCCCTCCCATGGCTACGCTACAGTGGCTTAAAGGGGGTAGTGTAACGAACGAAACCGGAGAAGCGGCACAGCGTTGGAAGACGGCCGCGGGTGGCGCTGGCGCTTGCAGCACCGTCGTTCCGGCTATGGCTCCGGCTTGGCCGCTTGGTCAGCTTGGCTCCGGCCAGCTCCGGCCGATTCGCAGCACTGTCGTCTGCTAGTTTCACATTTTTATTCACCTACGAACACAACTCATGCCGTGGGAAGTTCACTGGAAACAGATAATTGTTTCTGAGGTATTTATATTAGTTATGAAGCGTGTTAGGGTGCCTCTATCTGCCGGCCGGTGTGGCACCCGAACGGAGCTGCGGATCGAAGCGCCACCTACACAGTCTTCCAAGGAGCGGCCGTTCCCGATGCATGGTGGAGGCTACGCGGTAACTACACTACCCCCTTTAAGCCACTGTAGCTACGCCACTGGCTTGAGTCTCTCTTTTTTCTTTTGGACTGTTTTAGCCGCCGCCGTCTTGTTTGCTCAGGGCTCGTGCTACTTGATCTAAGCAGTCCTGATGTGGTGGTCAGAAATGTTCGTAGCAGGGTGTCGGAACAGAACAAAAACAAAACAGAAAAACAAAAAATAACAATATTTTTAGGTGGAACGAAGATGCAATCGAAACATTATTTAATATTTTGTTCCGGAGTGAAACCAAAAATATTTTCTTAGCAGTTTTTGGCTCAAGAGGAAAGTTCAGGAATTTTAGTATTGTCTGGCCCCCAGAAGAACCAGAAGATGCCCTCGAAGCGTTCCTCAAGGACAAAGAAGCTGAGGCTGGCGTGCACCCTCATTTGACAAGGGAGCTAGGTCCACTGGACATAGCTCAAAATGCTGGACAAGGCCTTCGAAGAACCATCAATGTATTGAAATTTTGGGAAGAATGAAAGCAATGCCAATCGGAACTGTACACTTTAGCGCAGGCAGCCCTTGGTATATCATCCACACAGGTCAGCGTGGAGCGGGAATTCTCGGCGCTCAGGTTTATTTTACTGGAACAAAGGTCTCGCATTTCACTGAGTACACTTGAGCCAAGTGTTGCTTCCGAGATCATGCTCAGTGCCTCAGGCCGTTCCTCCTCATGATGGTTTTTACCCCGATTCTTTCATTTTCTATCTTTTCAATAAGAGCGCACCTGCTGTAACTTTTTAATTACCTACTTTTTAATAATAATAGGCATTTTTTTTTTTTAATTTTGGTTTTGAATTTTTTTTTGCACGAGAACACATTCTTTTGTTTTGGAACAAAATCTGAATGTGACATATTTCTATAGAACAAAATTGAAACTACGTAGAACAAAAATATATTTTGTTCCGACACCCTGGCTTGTCGCGGTCGTTGAGAGCTCGGCGGATGTTTACGTTGTCTGCCAGCTGATTATGGGGCGGAAGTTTGTCACATGGCACCAGTTAGGTTTAAAGTGATTGGCCTTTCCTGGCCAGGGGTAAAGAAGTTGAACGTCTACAGAAGCCGGAGAGCTGCGAGAGAAAGAGTTAGATTTTTCGTATGGACTTGAGTGCTCCACCACGCATCAATGATGTCCTAATCCCAAACTTTGTACAAATATTTAGATGTGCATAGTTTGTAAAACCAAATTCTGCCAAATAAAAATTCGATAACGTCACCCTCTGCAATCTCTCCAATTTGTTTCCGTCCCCCGCTTCATTGTTGACAACACGAAAAGAAGCACGTCTTTTGCCACACTCGGTTGATTTCAAGCGCATGGAGAGTTCCCAACTAAAAATATTTCAAAGGTCTATTGAGAATACTTCTTGAATATTTGCAGAAAAAATTGAGAAAAGCTATGTTGGGAAATTGAATATGATTTTTATGTTTGTAAAGTCACTTTTTCCTATATCGGTTTGAGTGCGCATGCTTTCGTACACGTGTGTATGGATGTGCATGTTTGAGTACATATGTGTACAAAAATAATTGTTTGGCACCTCTCTGCTTGGTCAAGAAGTGACATAAATGGCAATTAAGAACTCTAGTCACAAATTTAATAAACAATCCCGACGTTTCGGCCACAGAATAGACTTCGACAACAGCACAGTGCTGGTCTCGGAGAAGAGGGAAAACATCTCTTCAAGAGTCATGTTTCACCCAATGTGCAAAAGGGAAATGAACCGCCTTTCGGGTACTTTTCCCAGCAACTATGCGTCGGGGCTGCATGACGTCACCAAAGCTCAATAAATCTGTGTGTATACGTAAACGAGGCGGGTCCTTGCCGAGACTCAAGCGTAAGTTGACCTGATCCCGACGGTGTATGGTTAGAGTTCTTAATTGCCTTCAATGTGTGTACGAAAGCATGCAGGGAGTTTCAAAATGCCCCGTCATGTAGCATATCCCAGGCGAAAATCAGTCCACTTCCAGCTGGATTATGGAACTGGAAATGAGGCAGTCCAGCTGGATTCCAGCTGGACCCAGTTGGATTCCAGCTGGACCCAGCTGGAATCCAGCTGGAATGCCTCATTTCCAGTTCCATAATCCAGCTGGAAGTGGACTGATTTTCGCGATTTTCGATTTTCAGCAATATTGCGACAGGATGCTTTGAATGCTGAATTTGTGCAATTACTTCTTCCAGTTCCTGGACGCTGAAGCGCTTTATGCAAGCTTTATTTTGTCGTTTTAGGACTGTCTTGTAAAGCTGGAAAATTCTAACTTATGTCAGGCGCGGCAGCAACGATCGTTACATGCAGGCGACATTACTTTTCACGGAAACCGGCAAACGACAAAATAAAGCTTGCATAAAGCGCTAGGACTGTCTTGTAAAGCTGGAAAATTCTAACTTATGTCAGGCGCGGCAGCAACGATCGTTACATGCAGGCGACATTACTTTTCACGGAAACCGGCAAACGACAAAATAAAGCTTGCATAAAGCGCTTCAGCGTCCAGGAACTGGAAGAAGTAATTGCAAAAATTCAGCATTCAAAACATCCTGTCGCAATATTGCTGAACCGAATGAAGAATGAGAGCGCAGGCAAATCGCATTAGCAACTAAACTTCAATACCAAGAAAATGTTGTACCCTTGCAGAAAGAGGTACTTGCACGTAAAACACTGTGTGTGAGTGAGTCTTTTCTATACCTTTTTTTTCCCCATTCATATTGGGCTTTAGTTATGGTTGCCCGCAACGGCCTTTATTATTGGTTTATGCACCCTGGTGCCATAGAAGAAAAGATGAGCTCAATCAGTGCTCGAAGTCACTTTTATTGAGGCAACAGTGATTAGCTGAGGGCTCCGTGATCGAACATGGAAATAAAATAAAATTTCGGTGCTCTATGAAATAATTTAGCTGATGCAACTAAGACTGTTTTTTCTTTCTTTTAAAATGATATACTCTAACAGTCAAGCCATATCTTTTTGGCTTTTTGTCTTTCCGTACATCAGGAAGATTACCTCTGGACTCCTTTCTGAAATTTATTAGAGGGGCAAGCAACCGACACCCCTTTAACATTTCACCCTCCCTCGTCCCATACCCTCCTCCCAAATGACCCGAGGCCAAGATGGTGAGGGTATTTCTTAAAATGTGCTTCAAACAAACAAGACACACTAGTGACCATTGAAGTGGTCGAGGCAAAAACTGATGTTTCTTCCCACCCGAACGTACGAAACGAGGAAAGACAGACAGAAAGCGCAACACGTTGAACAGAGTCTTACGCCGATGGTTCCTTATCACCTTACGGCGAGTAGGAACTTGATAAAGACCTCCCGCCACTCACCCCGTAGTACCAGATGGTACGGGAATCTGCACTGTGGTGTCGATGGCTTCTGAGGCGGGGTTGCCCTCACACCTCAGCCTGACGGTCAGCTCCAGGTCCCTACGAAAGTGCTTTTTCTGCATCAAAGTCGGTCGGAGCAAAAACACAAACAGAACAGACACCACAAAGAGGCACTGAATTAGAGTTTGTACCCACATTGTGAATTAGTACATTAAAGTTGGACTAAACTAAACACCGCCCCATAACACCCGCTGAATAGCATCGCTCCGTAAAACCAAGCAGGAAAGGCAGTAGCCAAGACAAAATGTGGCATTGGCGCGACGTTTTTAAAATGGCTGCACCCTCGATAGATACGCAATAGCCTCGGTAGCAGACTTAAGAGGAGGAACAGTGCCTGGCTGTAATGAGTGTGTGGGAGGAGCTGCTGACACGTTTTTAAAAGGGTGGTGCAACGATTTTTGTACTTTGCACAGATGCCGCTTAGCACGAATCCCCAAGGTTTGTAACCTATGAAACACGCGTCAATTTTAATCACGACACGACGATAGTCGCAGAAAATGTTGAAGAAAAACGAGCAACACCTCAACTTGCAGCCACAACAAGCGGTCATGTGATCTGGGGCTGATTATATGCTGCCAATTTTATCAAAGCCACGTGCTGGGGTTGGTAAAGTACAGGACATGCGCCGAGTTTCAGACATGAGTCACTACCCAAACGCTTACCGAGCTATCAATCATCGCGAGCCCAGATCGAGTGCTCACGGAATGCTCGTGTCCAATCCATGAGCTGCACTCAAATATCGTCACTTGGGGGACTATGCCGACTAGAGCTCTGCACGGGCCCGAGCCCATACCCGAGGCGAGCTTCATCTCCCACTGTCGAGGCAACTCCAACCAGGCCGGGCTTGGGTCGAGTAAGAACGAGAGTCAACAGGACCGGGCCAGGTCGGGCCTCAAAAGGTACAGTAAAACCTCGTTAATTCAACCCCCGCTAATTCGGAAATTCGGATAATTTGAACTGCCGATCTGGTCCGGTCAAACGTATGTATTAGTCAATGGCAGCAAACGCTCATTATTCGGAGGGAACGCGGCGCGCTATGGTTAATTCGGATTAATTCGGCAGGTGGCGCTAGCTACCATCAATTCCAAAGGGTATGACCGCTATCCATCCGAGGTGCACACGTGGTTTTTCCGGTTTTCCCATGGTTCTCCCATCTTCCGGTTCTCCGTGTTTCGCACCAGTCAACGTTACTAAAACACTCGGTTGGGAAACTGCCATAGAGACTGCCCTGAAAAAGTGTCCCCGATCTGTCCTCGCGAACCGAGCTAATGGCGAACTCAACGCCGCCATTTCTCCCGCAGCGGCCATTTGAGGAACCGCACGTTACTTCCATTTTGAATATAATCGGCCAGAACAGATACAGTGGAAGAGGTTACAGGGGTGCCACCCCCGGTTCCCCAGCGGACGCACCGCGTCTTAATAACCGAAGTTAAAATGCACCTAGGTCGGGACGTGCTACCTGAAAGTACCGCTGAGGCATGGTCGTATAAAAACAATATTAAATATGCCGCAAAACCTTGCGAACTAAAGATTTTAAAAACATCACGCGCCCTTCATTTTGTACTAATCTCCAATAAATATCATACAAAAAAAGTATTTTTCGTTTGTTTTTACGCAAAAACATGCTTTATAAAAGCTCAAGGTGACCACAGTACAGACAAATGATAAAGAGTGGCGCTGTTATCGCATTTAGCTCGGTCTCGGTGGACGCCAGCGGCCCAGGTTTCGACGGCGAATTTCCCAACTGAGTATTCTAGTAACGTTGGCACCAGTTTTGCTCTGGATTGCCGTGCTTCAGCGCGCTACCCGCTACTCTCCTGGCATGGAAGCGGCAGAAGCATAGCTGCAACGGGATAAGGGTAGCACAAGTGACTGACGACCGGAATGGCAAAATCGCGACACGCGGGGCTCTTGTTCCCGAGCACGCCGATAGCGAGAGTGACAGTCACGTTTCATGCCTCAACGCGGGGATCCTAAAGCCCGCCATTTTAACCGGCCACCCCCGCGTTGTAAAATGCAACGTGACTGGCACTCTCGCTGTCGGCGCGCTCGGGAAAAATAGTGTCGGGTGTCGCACTTTTTGCCGCTCCGATTATTGGTCAGTTGTGCTACTCGTTTTCCGTTGAAGCTGTACTAGGCTAAGAATTTAGCGACGAAAGTGCAAATACTAAGGGCCCTGAAGGACGGCGTCTCTCAACAAGTGATTGAAAGTTACGACGTCAAGGGAAGCAGTTTGGCCACGTACGTGAAAATTGAGGCCGATATCCTACGGGCTTTCGAGAGCGAGAAGTTCAACGCGAAAAGAAAGCGGCCGTGGAAGGTGGTGCACCTGAAACTAGAAGAGGCCTTGCTGTGCTAAATCGTCAGCGAACGGGATGCGTAGCTCCAACAGTGCGAGTGCGGTGGAGCACTCGACCGCACTAAGGAAAGTTGCCGTCTCCGCCCAAGTGTCGTTCAGAAAGCAGGCGGTAATAACAGATTTCGCCTCAAAATGAAGGTATGTCAAAGGGAAACGTTTTCGCGCAGTTTTCTTTGTCCTTTCGATATTTCGACTTTCGGATAACTCGGACATTTTTGCCGGTCCCATGAGATCCGAATTAACGAGGTTTTACTGTACCGTGAAATACCGGGGAAGCAACCACTCAAAATTTGAAGATAATTGCAAACAAATGGGGGATGGGCACTTGTCCAGTCATAAATTTTACGTAGAAGTGTACTGTGCATATCTTCTCATATCTTACAAATTCGGAAATGGGCGCTTAGTGCGGAATGGGCGGATGTGCGGTATTCTTCAATAGGTTTGTGCAGTGCTCCAATGCCAACAATGCGACCTCCAAGCTATGTGTTCAAGTCTTACGAAGGAGAGATTGAGAAAAATTGCTCGCTTCTATCCTCGAAATTACACCAAAACAAACAAGTTTTTTGGTCAGTGGACTTGTGCGTGAGTATACTTGAGCCCCGCTGTTGCCAATAAGCTTGTGTGAAGTGCAGAACATTCCGACTGGACATGGGCGTCGGCAGGGGGGTGCAAAAGGGGCAGTTGCCCCCCCCCCCCAAGCCAGTGTGCCTCCCCTCCCCCCCCCACCCCCTCCCTTCCCCAGCTCTCTCGGGTACGGGGGATCGAATGACGTCGCGCCATAGCTTTTCCAGCAAGCGGAGAAACCGAAAGCAATCCTAAAAATAAAATCCACGCACTTTTGTCTCCTTGGATCCTTCAGCAATAAACACAAAAAAGAATAAGGTCTCCCCTCGGTCAGTTGCGATCAACCGCGCCCAGCTGGCAAAAAAAACATAGGGAGGGGCATTTACTTCCGAGAACACCGCAGTCCTGTGTTGTGATGAATCACAGGCATTCGAGTGAAAGTCAGTAAAATGCCCCCAAAACAGAGCGTCTTCTACACATAGCGGGATTCTTCCAAGAAGCCCAACAGAACAAATCGGCGTAGCTACTATACTCCGTTTCAGCTTACGGTGGACCGCAACGGATGTTACAAGTCATACGAGCCAATCCAGCGCATGTGAACGTATCACGTGACCACGCGCTTCGCTGCGTGTATCTCAAAGGTGACGTGACGCTCATGCGGCATTGGATTGGCTCTGATGGCTCGTAGCATCCTCCGCGGTCCATCGTAAGGAGAAACGTGAAGATTGTCCGCGCTCCCCCTTCGCTCCGTTCACATCGTAAAACCGACTGCGTAAGGAGTAGAGCGAGCGGGCCCCAAGAGGAAGAGAGGGATGGGGGGGGGGGGGGGGGGGTACTTTGGCATTTTGAGGAGGTTTCGATCCCCCAAACCACCCCCGTCTACGCCAATGCTCACGCCAGTGCTCTGTTTTGTATATGTGCCTTTGGGTTTTTCTTCTCCTTTGCCCGTAGCATGTTGCGGTCATGGGAAAGGAGAAGGGGGGGGTCAAAATCGGGGCCAGGCGTCCTCTTTTGGACAATGCAGTTCTGCGAAACTCTGTTCGCACCATGTCAACGACGATACTCCCCCGGGACATAACTCACGCGGGAGAGGCGTGTCGGACCGTCTTCGTTGACACCATCGTGTTCACACACGTGAAACCGTCGAATATCTGTGACAGGGTGGCACACTTTGCTGTTGCTGGCTCTCTCTTCCTTGCCCAGTTGCTTGAAAGGGCCACATTCCACACCCGTGGGCTGATATCGGTCAGGAGTGAAAATGGACATCAGAAGCTTTTTTTAAACGGAAAGCTGACAGTCAACTTCCTCTGGCCGGGGTGGGGTGGGCGTCCTGGTCCGGATGGTGACGACCGATGATTGTGCTCGCCCGATGACAACAGCCCCCCGGGAAGTTGATATAAAAAAAACTAAAAGTTGTTCGATCCCGCTGAACACATTGCGACGTCGGTTGGCTTTACAGTGGCCAGTGTGGCCACGTTTATTATGAAACAAAACAACTCAACAGTCATGAGTTAAAACTCAAAAATTATACGAAACAAAACAACTCAACAGTCATGAGTTCAAGTTCCAAAATCAAAACCCCGTACTTTTGTCCCCAGTCTCCCAAAATCGAATCGAAGCCAATCCTCGAGAATACTCTCCGCACTCCTTTTGTAGGCTCGTAGGAGCCTCCTTCCCCCTCAGGGACCGACCAATCCCTTCAAATTCACCACTCCCACGTGGTACACTGTTGCCCAATGGTCGGCGAGCTGTAAACCTGGCGTCCAACCGCCAAATCCGATTCCTTGTAGAATTGACCATCAGCATTTTCCGCAGTCGGCTGGCGCCAACAGCTAAATTAGTACCTCGGGGTAAAAGAGCGGCAATCTTTATACATAAGTGTGCGAAACCCTCTAGCTACAGGAACATTCGGGTTTAAAACCACACGCAGCTCCAAGCGCCGGGCTCTCTCCGCACCGAAACCCGAGACTGTTGCTTAACGACCGCGGGGGAGGCTCTCCCCATCGGCCGCGTGACCCCGCGGAAGCTCCCTCAAAACGCCGAACCCGACATAGAAAGTTAAAAAAAAATAAGGAAAACAACGCCGACACAACTCCGGAAAAATAAACTTTCTAACAAAAACTCACCATAAAATAATAAGCAGGAGTTCTCCGTACTTAACACTGACAGGGATATTGACAATCCATTTGTGCAACGAAGACGAAGCACGTGACCCTCAGTGCTGTGTCACTTACCTGCAATCTATCGATGTAACCTGCTGTCGTCCGTCACTCCTGAGCATTCTCCGACTTTAAAGAGCCAGCTGAACATTGGCTTTGCCCTCGCACTCTCACAGGTATGTCAGACGCGTCTTTTACTGCGGGAGTATTCATGCTAAAGCGAAGCTTGATCATAGAATATAACAAACCATTTATAAGATAAGAGGGCTAAAGTTTTACCCCAGTTCTGAAATGACGACAGACGCGAGCATGGCAAGATAAGGGACCCGCGTCGAGGAAATACGGAAAGTTTTGAATTGGCAGACTAACCCTCCAGCCGGTATAGCCCTGCGTGCTAGCTTTCCAACACAGTAACGCAGCTTTCAGGTGTCTTCCACGACCAACGATCCGGGAAATTGCTTCGGACTTATATACGAGCGAAGACAATTTTGTGCAGAAAATAGAGTTCTAAATTGGAACATAGGCCACTTGGGGTAGCTTTTAAGAACTGTAAAACATCAAATATTGTTAAATATGATAATCGGTATGTTTTTGCCTGCGACAATTTATTATGTGAGCGCGGTGACTTACGTGGCAGTGCCTTGCTATTTTATTGTGTACGGTACAAGTATAGATGCCAATACTTAACTAAGTTGGACTGTTTGTTGTTTTGCCAGCTCGTAGACTTAAATTCCTTTTTTTTTTACGGTGCCTTACATATCGATGAAGAAAAAAAATTTTACTTTTTGAATTACTGGATGCTTGAACTTTTTAAAATATTGTTTCATAAAACCTATGCACATCTTGCAAGCTGTATTCAGCTCTTCGTATTTCGCCCCCCCCCCCCCCCTTTCCCCCTTGAGCGCACACGCCCAAAAAGGGCGTGTCAGTTTGCCCCCCAAGACAAATCCTGCCGACCCCATGCAACTGGATATCGTCACTGCCCCTCTAACTTGTATCTGACTAGAGTCGAAGCCAGAACAGACAGACAAGGACAACCAGACAAGACAACTGAATCAACTGTTCGGTAGATACGGTCCATCGATTTATACGGGGATGGTTGCCTAAAACGAATATAAGGTTGAGCATGGTAATGCAAACGCTACAGCTTCCTAATGGTGGGCAGGATTTCACTTTCACAATTAGAGTGTAATGAACATTACAGGACACCCAGCTACAGTGTAACGAAATCCGAGTGTACACGTGCAGCCAAAGCACGGCAGAAGGCAACGAGCACGAACTGGAGGCTGGGCATTCGAAAGAGGTGTCCCACGCTTCAAGTTCTCTCAGTGACTACAGTAAATTGCAGGGAAAGAGGCTGTTCTGTGCATTCGGCGCTTTCTGCCCAAATTAGTTCTAAACTTTTACTTTGTGACGGCCTCTCACATGGACGTCTCACCTTGAATTAGACACCTCTTCGACGGCTGTAGTGATGGTAAAGGGGAGCCCATTATGAGGCAGGTCTGTCGTCTGGTACTGCAGGACAGGGACCTGGGACACAGCACGGGACAGAGACATCGGTACTGTCAGGAATGAGAAGGGACGAGGCAGGAAGAACTGGAAAACTGGAGGCTTAATGCAATGGAACTTGCGTCAAAACAAAAATTAAATGATGGGCATCGCGGGCGTCCAGGTCGGCGTAACAGCAGTGTCAAGCGCTACGATAAGACTGACTGGATGCAGCGCGCTACAGCTGCTTTAATACCCATCCCAAGTTCAGGAATGTTCTAAACCGGAACAGACTACAACTAAACGAGACTTAACTGGAAGTTTCCAGAGGGGGAAAGAAAAGAAAAGAAATGGCGCCAAAATCGCTGCTGTCGCATGCCGATTCTCGGCGAAATGCGTCAGCATTTGGCGCGGGGGTTCCTACTCGTCGAAGAATGGGAATTCCAACCTCGTAACGGTCTGCATACTGCTGTCGTCGAAGAGCAAGTCTGTTCTTCCGGGCATCGGCAGTTTCGCGTCATCGCTGCGCCTCGGTTTTATGTTGTTGCATACGTTGTGCCACCGCCATGGCTGCTCAATCCCCTCCTCTGCCGCTCCCGCGGAGCGTCGGTGGAAGTGTGCCAGAAGACTCTTTCCCAAGTGGACGTACCGGGCGAACGAATGGAGCAAAAGAGCCCGGCGGAAACCACGATGCAGCCTCACAAAACCGGCCCTCCAGTTCAAACCACGACCGTCCAAATGAGAGACGGCTGCATGCACCGGGGCAATAAATGCTTAAGCATTTAAAGCTACACTGGCAGTATTCGGACGTTGTTCCTGCGCGTGAAAGCCACATGTACTATCAGCACGGAACGAAACGCAAACACCAGAAAGCATGGCCTTCGGTACATGCTACGCGATTTGGAGGCGATAAAACTGTGCAGTGAAAAGGGGGCTGCGAGGGTGTGCGCATCAGAAAAAGCAGGCACCCTTACAGCTCCCTCTCAACTCCGCAGCTTTATCGGCTGCTAGGTATTTATTTATTTATTTATTCAAGTTCCCTTAAAGGCCCTCGCTGAGGGCATTACATAAGGGGGGGTACATAACACGAGAGCATAAAACAGTAAACAACGACATATGCGAATACATGAGGTGCTGCAAAAAAAAAAAAAAAAAAAAATCCAGTGGCTTTGCCACGAGCAACGGCAAATACACAAATTAGTCTGGGTACATGGGGAGCATAAGGGGATGAAAATATTGATACATTGCAACCAGTAAAGCCCAAGACAAACAAATAGAACGGCACAGTGGGGATTAACAGAAATGAGAACAAAGAGCGTTGCGAAATGCGGTGGGATCCGTCTGGGTTACAATAAGTGAGGGGAGGTCGTTCCAGTCTACAATAGTACGAGGGAAGAAGGAGGAGTTAAAATAGGTAGTGCTGCCCGAGATGCGGGAAACGTGACACGGGTGATTTAGCCGCGATGAAGATCGCCTCGGAGGTTGGAGGAGAGAGTCTCGGAGCGCAGGAAGGCAGTAGTAAATTTTGTGAAAGAGACAGAGTCGCGCTATCTTACGGCGGACGTTTAGTATAGGAAGGTTCAGTTCGCTTTTTAGGGCGGATACACTAACTGACCAATCATAATTTTTCAAAATAAACCTGGCAGCGCGGTTCTGGACTGCCTCGAGATGACTTAATAAGTATATTTGGTGAGGGCTCTAAATGGCCGCGGCATATTCCAATTTGGGTCGAATGTATGTCTCATAAGCCAATTTTCGCACGAATGGGGGAGCAGATTTCAGGTTTCGTCTTATATAACCGAGGCAGCGAGACGCCTCAGCGCATATAAGCTCGATGTGAGCGTTCCAGGTGAGATCGTTAGTTAGAGTCACACCGAGGTATTTATAGGACGGGACGTCTTCGACTAAGTTATTTTCTAATTTGTACGAGAACTGAGATCCTTGTCGTTTTCGTGAAAACTGGACTAACTTGCATTTCGATTTGTTCAGTGTCATTAACCACCTGGTGCACCACGCCTGGATTTCGTCCAGGTCTCTTTGAAGTAGAAGATGGTCTTCAAAAGAAGCTATCCTTCGATATAGGACGCAGTCGTCAGCGAAAAGGCGGATGTGAGAGGAAATTTTGCCTGGAATGTCATTAATAAAGATCAGGAAAAGTAGGGGACCAAGAACCGAGCCCTGGGGAACTCCCGAGGTAACCTCAGCGCGCGTGGATGAGGAACTATTAATTGTGGTGAATTGAGTGCGAGAGGAGGGAAAATCCCGGATCCAGGAGAGAGTGAGAGGGTCGATTCCGAGGCATGAAAGTTTGGCAAGCAGGCGACAGTGAGCAACGCGGTCGAAAGCCTTCGAAGAGTCCAAAAATAGGGCATCAGTTTGGTGGTTGGATTCAAAATGGGTGTATAACTTGTGGGTGAATTCTACGAGCTGCGTCTCACAAGACAGTCCCTTACGAAAACCGTGTTGCTTGTTGTAAAAGAAGTTATTACTCTCAAGATGAGATACAACGTTTGAGTAGATAATATGCTCTAGAAGTTTTGAGGGTACGCAGGTTAAAGATATAGGGCGGTAATTCGAAGCCGAAGAACGATCCCCATTTTTAAAGACCGGAACGACCTTACCCAGTTTCCAGTCGGATGGTAGGCATCCCTGCGATAAGGACTGTGAGAATATTAAGTAGAGAAATTCGCTGGACACTGCTTTGGTGTAGTGAAGAATTTTGGGGGTGATGTCGTCAGGTCCTCCAGAGGATATCAATTTCAAGTTGTCAAGGAGTTTCGGTATTCCAGTACATGAGATGTCAATAGGTTCCATAGGCTCGTACGGTAGTGCTGGTAATATAGGGATGTCGGCGTCTTCTAATGTAAACACAGACGAAAAATAGTCGTTTAATACTGTGGCACAGTCCGTTTCAGATATTGGGGACCCGTCCTCATCGGTTAGCTGGATAGAGGAGGAGCGATAGTTAGGGGATATTATCTTCCAGAATTTTTTAGGGTTGTTACGCAGGATACTAAAAAGATCCTCAAAAAAGAACTTATGTTTAGCCAAACGAAGGTTCCGAGTGTAGGTTTAAAGGCACAAAAAGTATGCATCCCAGGCAGCGTCGCAGTCTAGACGCCTTGCTCTTCTAAACAATCGCTTTTTTTTATTGTTGAGGGACCTTAGTGCTTTGTTGTACCATGGGTTGCAATCATCGCTCCGTACATGGACTGAGGGTACAAACAGGTCAACGAGATTATTTAACTTGAGTAACCAGTTCTGTTCCACGGTCCTAGAGTAAAAACTGGCGGTATACAACGGTAGATATGCAGAAAGATTGCTATTCATTGCGTCGAAATTGGCTTTGGAGTAGTCCTTGATAATTTTTGAGGATGGGTTTCTATAATGGATGGGCAAGGATAACTCCACGGTCAGCAAATTGTGGTCGCAAAAACCTCTCGTTTGGCTAAAGGATGTCACCAGGTCTGGGGACGTCGTTAGAATAAGATCAAGGATGTTGTCTTCACGTGTAGGTTTGTTGACGACTTGGGTGAGATTATGGCATAGATCGAGAAAATCCCTGGCTTCACTGGACCCACTAGTTGTCAGACTAAGCCAATCTATGTTAGGGAAGTTAAAGTCGCCAAAAACTAAGACATTTGATTTTGGGTACCGCTCATTGATTTCAAGCAGCAGAGAATGAAGCTCGTGGCAAAACGTGCCGCTATAATTCGGAGGTCGGTAGCAGACACCGATAATAGTTTTTGTGCAGGACGATGTAACACAAACAAAAGTAGCCTCGATGTTGGAGCTGGTAGTAATATAAAAGGAAGAAAAGCATTGTTTTACCGCTATTAGCACACCACCTCCTCTCTGTGCGGACCGATCACATCGGTAAATATTAAACATTAAGTTAGGGGGGGAAATTTCGTTGTCACTTATCTCAGGCCTTAGCCACGTTTCTGTAACAATGACAATGTCGGAATTATTATCTTGAATAAAGCCACTGAGCTCCTCACGTTTGGGAAGGAGGCTACGGATATTAGTGAATGTGACTGTATGGCTCTAAGTCTTTATACGTCGCGTAGTGACGGCCGGCGGTGACCGATCAGAGAGAGATCCTCGCTGCTATCAAGGAATCTCTGTGACGGAGTCTGCCGCAGAGTCATACTGAAAACACCTGTCGTTGACGTACAGTTTGTCAAAGCGAATTTTGAAAATGGAGTTCAGTGATTTGCCATAATGAAAGAGTTTAGTGCGAGCCGTGCGCACCGAAAGCGAGAGGTCCTCACGCACCGCGTACTGAGTTTCCTTTAGTTTTCCTCCAGAGAACAAAACGTTCTACTTGTCCTTGAAGCGCAAGAATCTCACGATGATCGGTCGGTTTTTGTTAGCCGTGAACTTTCCCAGCCGGTGGGAGCGCTCGAGGTTACCGGGGCTTATCTCGATGCCCATGCTTTGTGCACAAAGCCGGATTACTTTCTCCTCCGACTGGGTCCATGTTTCGGTCTGCGAGTCCGGAATGCCAAAAAACAGCAGATTTGACCTCCGCAGCCTATTCTCTGCGTCGTCACATCGCGAATTTACCTTGTAGAGTTCCGACACAATACCGCCAGAGGCCTCATGGTCAAGAACGTTGCGGACGGGAAGGGCCTTCGCTGCGGCAAACTGGGCCTCGAGAGCTGTCACTCTATCGGAAAGTGCGCTCACATTTTCGTCGGTGGACTTTTGAGCGCTCTGAACCCGCCCAAGCTCGGCAAGCACATCGATCTGACTCTTTTCTATCCTGGTGATAATTTCAAGAATGCTCCCCAACTGTTCCTCCACAGTTGGGCCTGGGTTTGTCTCGATGTCACCCGACATTTGCAGTAGTAATAGGGACAAATAACGAACATGAATGCACCTGACAAGGAACGCGAGCACATGCCTACGACAGTCAGACAGGTCGTAGGGGCACGACATCGCCATCAAACACAAATTGTTACTACGATAACAGGCGGCATTAGAAAGGGGACCAACCTGCCGCACGTAGCGAAGGCCACGCATTCCGGCATTCGCGTTTCATTTTGTGCTGATGGAATACTGCCAACTCGGCCATGCTCGCGGCAATACAAGGGACTCAAATGCAGTCGGAGCAAAAGCAATGCTGCACGTGGCATTAGAAATATAAAGGCAACTATAGCTCTTTAATTCGAAGCAACGGCTCCCAAAATGTGGTCCGCGGGCCATTCGGAGCCCACAGCAGCGTTTGTGGGGCCCATGCTGATTTAGAGATAGCTCCGTTGGAGATGCGTAAGCCACTGGCACGGGTCAAAACAATCAAATTGGCCATCTCTGGGCTAGTGTTCTCAAAACAGACAATAGGCACTCGCTGATTTTTAGTTTGGAGTAGATTCTGCACATGTCAACCTAGAATATGGCCAAAATGAGGAATCCTACAGAAATGGTGCTTTCAAATAGCCTACAAGCTTCTGCTTTCTAAAAGGCTGTTTGTGGAGGTGGAAAGGGTGGGGCAGATCGAGCATGCAAACAACGCAAAGAAGCGCCAACTCACCTCTCCTTGCGGCGAGCGGACGACGAGCGTGCGGTGCTCGCTGAAGCTGTCCATGTTCACGGAGTCGTGAATGATGTAACTGGACAGCACGACGTCTGTGCTGTAGGATGCTGAAATGCACGAGGGCATGTCCAAATTTGAGCCCATATTAAAAACTCAATAACTTTGTGAAAAAAAAAAATGCTTTGACCTATAATTTGGATCACTAGTTCAAATCTGTCTATTGATGTGTTGAACCAATTTTGAGGCTAATTAGTGACTATGCATCTGTTCGAAATTAAAATCCTATTTCCCGGGTGACACCGCACACAGGCACTCGTCTGAGTGTAGCAATTGAGTAGGTTCAAAGATAAATGCCCGAACCAGCTCCTATTGTCCAGAGTTTTGTGTATGACGTATACAAGATAAGAAAAACAATTAATAGAGACAACAAGCACTTTTCTTTAAAGAGACTGAGCCATTGCCACTGTGCAATCGTCCACATTACTTTCAACAACTTGTCAAATGCCTTGCAAAACGAAAAGATGTTGTATTTTCAACTGTAAACTTAAATAAGCAAGAAGTGTCTGTCAAGATAAATAGCATCGAGCCCAGTCTCGGTGCTCTCTGTCACTGCTTTTTCCTCGATAGTATCATATTTTTTTTTCTTTTCTAGTCGTTCATAACGAGATTGAAAACAAGTCACAAAAGTAGCAGAGGGAAAAAGAACTCGGCAAGGAAGCTTCAGGAAGTCTCAGAGTTGCAGTCAACATTTTGTTAGCAGACTTGGGCCTCATAGACGGCGCCATCTATGAGTTGGCCCTGGAACCGCATTTCACCAGAGCAAAGATTTTGCAGTATTTGCGAGATCAAACGTAAGTATACTACCTACGAGAAATGGTCATTCTCAACATTGCCAAAAGTTTCTCTAGCCAATGGCAAAAGAATGATGCACAAACAAAGAGAGAAAATATGGTACATGGAAATCGCTAGTGTTCCATGGCTACCCAGTAGATGGTGTCACCTTGGCCTCTCGTCGCGAGAGATCACAGGGGTTCGCAGGCACGTAGCCAGGGGGGGGGGGGGGGGCCCATGGGGTCCGGCCCCCCCGAAATCTTCCATTTTGCTGGGACCTCCTCTCCCCCCTCCCCCCCATACAGCATTTTGTCATGGGCGGGACCCCCCCCCCCCCCCCCCCCAAAACAAAATCCTGGCTACGTGCCTGGGGGTTCGTAAGGCACCCGGTCGTAAGCAGTTGTACGTGAATGAACAAGCTTTTGTCTTTAAGAACACATCCTTGAAGACCTAGCCTCGAAGACTTGGCCTTGAAGAAGGACTCTCGGTGAAATGTTGGCTCCGAGGCTTCCAGAAGGCCCCTTTTCCCCACCACGGTAAGGGTGAGTCTTAGGCTGGACAAATTAGGCCACGTCACGGTGCTCCCAAACAAACCTGTCTGTCGGATCTGGGTGCGAAGACGGGTCTCACCGACGCTGCGTTTGGCATGAGCCCCTTTTGCTCCTGCAGATGACGTAAGAGGAGAAAAACGCTCAAGCTAGACTCTACCCGCAAAGAAAGGACCAAAGTCAGACGGATCTCCAGAACTAGTCTAAGAGTTAAATCGAAACTTTGAACTGTGTTTTAACTATAAACTTGTACGGTATGCGGCAGTAGTAGTGGTAGTCATGCTACTGATTGTCTATAACAAGTCATTTTCGTAAAGCGGTGTCAGTTTGAGACACTGTGTGTGGTTGTCCTTTTTTTTGCCCACTTTTGTGTTTATCATTATGGAGGCGGCTGGACCCGTTTTATGAAGTCGACGGAAATCCGAAATTATGTTCACAATATCTGAAATTCATTATATCTAGATTTCGCAAGACAAACATCTCAATTTTCTGTGCACGCTCCGTTATTTTCGAGGTAATTGGGCAATTACTTTCGAAGCTGGGCAATCAAATTCCTCGTCCAAATACTCATTAATCAGTAGCACTCGTAAATGGATCGAACAGCTCCTACCAGCGTCGTGCACAAGGGCGGTTAGAACAAAGTCGGTCACCTGAACTTGCGATGCCAGGCTTGAGACCATGGACACATTTCTAGGGTGTGTAATCTCGGCCGCTTCGCTGTAGACACACGGCCTCAGACTGCTCAGTTCAGTCGTGTAGATGTGGCCGTGGTTCTGCGCATCGGAGAGCTCTGTCGCCCACACTCGCTACTGTTGTCTTTCCAGCGCGAGTCAGATATCACGAGAGGCTACTCACAATGACCTCTGCCATGATTTCCTCAAGGAGAAGCAGATTCCTCCGCACACCATCTTCCGAGGCGGAACCACAAAAGTCTTTGATCACACGGTGAAACCTAGGGAATGAAAGAGGTCACTGATGTTGCACTTCAAGTGTGCCCGAATTTTCTAATTTGTTCCTGAATATTCTAATAACACACCTAACTTACAGAAAAAGAAAAAAAAAAGTGGTTTAAGAGAGGGCGCTACTCGGGAAGGCAAACTTTTTAACCGCTCGTCTTAGACTTTACAGGGGCACATTCATAGCCGGGAAAAAGAATGACATGCATAGTTTTGAGTTTGTAATTTAACCTTAAAGAGTTACATAAAAGTACATCAAATAACACTGCACAGGAAAACTACCATTGGTAATGATAATGGCCAGTTCTATTGGTGAAACATACATCATAACAACTGTGTCACGCGGCTGTGGAAAGAAATTACAAAAATTATACCATATAATAAAAAACAAATGTGAAAAAAAAAAACTTAAAATTTTTTTGCAAGCATTAGGGTTGAAGATACTGCAGCTTTTCGTAACAAAAGGCCATGAAAATGCAGAAAGCAAGCTCAGAGTCGCATTCCTTATAAAATTTCAGTACAGAAGCTTCAAGAACTGGCTCCACACATCAATTCATTATCAAATAATAGTTTTCCTGATGATGCCAAAAAATGAAACAAACATGTTTGAATGCTCAGAAAGCTGCAGCTTAGACGGTGCCGCCATGTCAAAAATATTTTGTTCTGGAAAAGAATAGTGTAGTCACAGGAGTGAAACTTTCTGACAGCATCCATCAGGATATTCGGCAGCTGATAAAACTACTCGTTTAAAAAGTGTGACTTAAAAAAAAGTTTCAATTTTAAGGAAGTGCCTTTCCTTAAAGTTGTCGGTATCGTGACAACAGTGGTGCAATAGAGTATGCTGCGGCCACCTGTGAGCACCAAAGGAACAACATGCATCGTGTTTGAAGCTTACACTGCTAGTTTCACGATTGCCGACAGATAACGGATCAAACTACCAGCACATCAAACAAGTTCTCTTCATGTCTTCAAAACACGAATCAATTGAAGCCGACGAGAAACTTACTACCTGTTAACGGCATCAAGTGTTGCTTCTGGATTGCTTAGAATTGCATTACTGTTCAGAGTGTTAGGTCATGTTTACCGGTATTCAAGGAACACTTCCAGTTCTCTGCATGTTTACCATTGTTTGTTTGTTTTTTTCTGCTCACATCACAATCCCCATTATAAAAACCAAGAATATCGTGAAAAAACAAAATTGCTTTACATTGAGGAAGAATAATGTTCCTAACTTTTCATATGTTTTGCACAAAGTCTGACATATCCAAGGTACCTAAATTCTCCAGAAAGCTCCAGGCTTTCCATTTTTGCCACATTGATCAGAGGTCATTTCGTTACTTCTTATGACCACAAAAAAAATAAAAGCTAAGTCAAATATTTAGCGGACTAGAATGCACCTTTCCCCTAAAGAGGCATACTCACTCCTCCAAGAATGCGACAGCAACAACAGCCGAGACGGTGGATTCGTCTCCAACAGCCTTTGTTGAGCAGAGGAGATAGTGGAGCTTGTCGCAGGTGATGTGGAAGATGCAGCCATCTTCCAGTGTCTGAGAATCCCACAAACAATTTGTGTTAGCATCGGCTCCATTTACCTCAGTTGATTTGAAAAAGATGTACCGGGTGTTTGGGAGAAAAGAGGACCATGTTTTTGTCACTGCAAATATAAACTACTCCGCATCGTTGAATGCTACGCCTCCCTTCAAATGTGGCGCTACCAGTTGGTGCCACATATCAAAGCTTTCTAACTAGTCGTTATCTGATGAAAAAGTTATATGCAGTTTTTTTTTTTTAATTTTCAATTAGAAATTGGGGCACATTGGCGGTAGGAGAAGCCATTCACCTCCATGTATTTGTGGGCTCTGCTGGCCGTCTTTCTTTCATTTCGAATTTTCGAAAATCACAACTTTTTAATCAGATAACGGAAAGTTTTGAATCTCTACGACAGTGGTTCTCAAGCATTGAGGTCTCGCGGACCCCTTGTGGGTCGGCGGAGATGATGGAGGACCCCGTTTGTGATGAGGGGAAAGAAAAAAATATAGATTAATTATGATAATGATTTAATAAATGGATGTAACTAAGGGCTAGTGTGAAAGAGACTTCTCTCATTGACATACACGCGAGAAAACTCACCAGATAATTGAAACATTTCTTCTCAGTCTGAAAAAATACAACTTTTATTTCCGGGTTTGACTATTAGGCAGGGCTTCGCGGACCCCCATTTGAGAACCACTGCTCTACGATCTGGTCCCAACTACCAGCGGCACTAGTGGTTGGGACCAGATGGTAGAATTTCAAAACCTCCCGCTCTAGCGAAATGTATGGGCGGAGCATTCAGCGATGCATTTAGTTTTGCAACAAGAAAATTATTTTTGCTCTCAAACACTCGGTACTTTAGGATGGGGGCTCCTTCGCTGGCACATACTGTGACGGGTGAACTGCCAATCTGCTGGTCTTTCACAACGAGGTCGACACACTGCTGGAAGCTTCTGAAGTTGATGTCGTGTCTATCTGTCGGCAGCACTCAGGAAAGTAAGAGATCGTGTGGTTGATGATAGGGTGGGAATGCAAGAGCGAGTTTAAAGCATTGCACACACAAATTCGGCGTAAGTGTTGTACAGCTTTGTTCTAAATTGAATTGATCTCTGTTATTCAGCTATTAATCAAAAATCACCATGCAAAGCGGTTTAGTGTGTCAATGTTGTGGAACGCACACACCTCTAAACGCTGTGAACTTCAAAAGGAATACACTGCCGATGAATCAGAACTTCTTGCTTGGGAGTCGCTATGCCAAGGTAGACGAACATGACAACTTAGGTCACTCTAAGACACTTCAGCGACCTGGCTTAGTTTAGTGTCATACACCAAGATTTAATGTAGCGAGCAGGCGGTTTGTTTATAGTTGGGGCATTCCCTATCAAGGGTATTATTTCCACGCCTGGCGGTCCGCGGACAAACAAATCATGCACGTTCCCATGGATTAGCTTGGCTGAGCGCGTTGGCTTGGCTGAGCGCGTTGAGCCCCTAATTAGAAATCCGACCTCAAGTTTCTCAAAGTCAATCAATTAAATATCTTGAAAGAACATTTTTTATTCTAAGAGAGCGAAATAAATAACTGCCAGAAATTACAATTGACTTTGTTAGAACGTTTTTATTTTTCAATTCCGAAACCGAAACTATTAAATTAGCTCCGCTGGTCTGGTTTCCCTGGGGTCGTGCAAGCTCCGTTCGGTACCGACAAAATGCCTGTGCACTGCTGCGCGCCGTTGTGCAAACAGCGGGGAATCAAGGACAGCAATGGAAACAAGGTATGTGGCACAAAGCTTGCTTTCCTAGCGGTGAACGAGGGTCTTTTACGGTGCGCGGGGTGTTGTGCTTGCACGTGGAGTCTGCCTAGCTGGATGAACGTACAGGCGGAGTAGCGTCTTTTTACTGCCATAAAATGTAGTCGATGTTTTCTCCGTGCCGAGCGACGTTGCGGCTGGATTAGATGTTTCCGACAGACCAGCCTTCGCTTTGTCAAAGCCACTACACTCGCGAAGTGTAGTGGCGGCCGGAACAATGCGGATTTTTAATTACCATATTCTGCGTATGAAAACTACTACTATGTAAGTTCGGTGGCAGGAGCGATTTGGAGCTGGTCACACAGGCCGGCGCGGAAGGATTAAGCTGGACGAGGGGAACGTGTCGCGAAATAGATGTTTGCTGTGGGCCCTTGGCCACCGAGGAACCGGCCCACGCTCGCGGCCGAACCGCGCGATCGCGAACAAACCGTACCCGACTCTACTATCGCGGACATGATTTGAAACAGCCCTTCGTGCTTCTTTTGCCTACCTGCGAGTTTTTGATACAGCTGTGGTTCCAACTAGATATAAAATGCATAGTTAAGACCCCATACTTTGAACTATTTGACCAATTGAGAAATTATGGAACTTCTAGAAACCGCATACGTAAACTAAGGCCGAACTGGGTGTTTCAGCTCATGTTGCCTGTGGGGGTACTTCAGCACACTTGCGATAGCATTTGTGCACATTCATTCACGAACGCTGCTGGTGATTCGCAGCAACTATGCTTGGCTATTTGTGAGTCAGATCGAAAGTGAGCCCTGCTTGAAATATTTCATTAAACTTTCCTTCTGCTTATTTCTTGTAGGTATCCTTCCATCACTTCCCTAAAGATTCCATGGTCCACAAAAAACGGATTATAGCGATCAGAAGGGATGAAGGCCCCGACTTTCAAGTCAGCAAGTGGACGAAGCTGTGCTCGAAACACTTTCATGAAAGTGACTACATACCCAGTGTGGCGAGTGGCTGAAAGCTCCTTCGTGATATGGCAGTGCCATCCGTTTTCTCCTTTTCCAAAAAAAAACAGTGCGAAAGCCTCCAAGAAAGCGTGCACCGCAACAGCTGAGGGCTGATAAACCAGTGCCAAGATCCCAACAAATAGACAACACTATGCAGGATGATCCAGCTGTGGGTCGCAACAGACAGTGCACACCTGGCACGCATCATTGAAGGCAAGAACAAAGAAATAGGAAGGCTACCCTTTCTCCCCTTTCCTCTGCTGCAAAGACTTCCGTTCCTTTGCAGCGGAGGAAAGGGGAGAAAGGGAAGTGTTTATTACAACACCCCACCCCCTCCCTTTTCCACGAGCATTATTCTACTACCTTCAACAAGCTCCTAACATCCTATATCCTACTCTTTCTATTTAATTTCTGTTTTAAACAAATGCCACTTTTTTTGTTCCGACACACCTCACTTTACCAAAGTTCCGCTGTACCTTGCTTGCTCTTTTTTCCTCCTCTCTCTATCTGGTAAATGACTATACATGCCTCATGCTGCCTGAAGATGTTCGACCGGTGTTCTAAGCAATGCTTCTTTAAATACCACTGCTTCCTGGTGAAACTGCCGAAACTGTAGAAACAATCCTGCAGGGCTGCCAAGTACTTGACCCCTGAAAAGAAAAAAGAAGTTTGTTTTAAACTGTCTGGTTGGGACACGTGTGTCAAAAAATAAACTTTACGCGAAAAAAAAGTTTTTTCTTAGTGCAATATTGACGGAGTTTGAAATTCTGCGCGCCTGTGACATCACAGAAGGGTCATTTGCTCTTTCAACCTCAACGAAATGGTCATTCGCTCCTTCCACCTCAACATGAAGGCGAAACCGATCCACCTCTCCTCCACATGCCCGAAATGTCAAGAGAGAAAAGAAGGGGAAAGGAGGTGACTACTGACTAAATCGCGCCTCGCGCCGTCAATATTGCTCTGAAATATATATATATATATATTTTATTTTTTTTTTTTTGGGGGGGGGGGTAAAATTAATTTTTTGACACACTTGTCCCAATTAAACTGCTTAAAAAAACTTTTTTCCTTTTTCAGTGGCCTTTTAAAAGGGCTAGGGGAGAGTATATCACACTGGCAATTTCTGAGGCTATGCTGGAAGTTATTTCATTTGCTATCCAGCACCAAAACTTGAAATATGCATAAATGCAAGCGCAATGTTAGATGCTTGCAGCAACTTTGACAGTATCACAACTGATTGTAAAGTCAGTATTTACAAACTGGCTCTGTTTTCTGGTTGCTAGGTGCATCATTAGTATGTATGAATAGACTATGGGACAGGCCTTAGACCAAGTCAGTGATGGATGGAAAATGACATGTTACCCTTTTGGGTTTCAAAACAACTGATTGTGACATGAACTTGGTAAAAAAAATGAGATGGTACACCTGTGAAATGTTTGGGGGAACTTCCTATGTTACAGCATCTGTTGTATATATAGCCAGCATATTTGCAAGAGAAAAAGTGCTACTTTAATTGCTGTTCGCCACATGAGTCATCTTGAGCTGAAGGACGCCCAGGTGAACATACTTTTCGATAAAATGCAGGCTCATTTGAGTCATTCTGACCACGTCGGTGTAGCTAAACCAGTATGTAATGGTGCAGGTTCGCTGCACGGGACGTGTCAAGTTGTTTTATTCCTGGAAATTTGCACACAGTACAGATTACTGCATCAAAGTGTTTTAGCATTTATGGCTATCCTTGTCGTGTTTGTTTTAATCTTTGTCTTTCATAATACACATGGGGATATCTATCTGTGTAGGTGATGCAGGTGCATGCTCGAGGAGATCATCTGCCAACAGGAAACGGCGGCAGGCATTCTCTTCAAATGCTGTTTCTGCACCCATGTGACCGGCCATCAGCGTGGAATCCTCAATCACTTGGTTATCCACAGAGATGAACAACTCCTCGAGTGTCAGCACTGTCCAAAGTCCCTTCCCGAAGTGAAAGACTGGAGATGCCATACTGAGATTCACCAGTCAGAAGGAGCTTTCGAGTGTCAACTGTGCCCAGCAACATTCGGTGGAAATAGTCAACTGGTCAATCAGATTCAAACGCACATAGGTGAAAAGGCTTCCAAGTGTAAGCAGTGCCCCCAAGCCTTCACTTTGAATAAGCAGTTTAAGTGCTGTCCTGCGGCATTCGTCCAAAGTGCAGACTGTATAGCTCACATTCAAACGCACAGAGGCGAGAAACCTTACGAATGCGTGCATTGTCCCAAAGCATTTAGTACGCGTGCGACCCTGACGGAGCACATTCGAAGTCACACGGGCGAGAAACCTTACAAATGCGAGCAATGTGCCAAAGCCTTTTGTGTGCGTAGGGACCTGACAAAGCACATTCGAAGGCACACAGGCGAGAGGCCTTACAAATGTGAGCAATGTCCCGAAGCTTTTAGTGCGCGTGCCACCCTCAGGCAGCACATTCGAAGGCACACAGGTGAGAGACCGTACAAATGCAAGCAATGCCCCAAAGCCTTTAGTGCATGTGCGACCCTGACACAGCACATTCGAACGCACAAAGATGAGAGGCCTTTCAAATGCGAGTTTTGTCTCCAATCCTTTCGTCACAGTAATACGCTGGCACGGCACATTCAAACACACACAAAGGTAAGAGACCCTACAAATGCGAGATATGTTCCAAAGCCTTTAGTGAATGTGCCACCCTCAGGCAGCACATTCGAAGTCACACGAGCTAGAGACCGTACCAATGTGAGAAATGTTCCAAAGCCTTTAGTGCACGTGCAACCCTGATGCAGCACATTCGAACGCACACAGGTGAGAGACCTTACAGATGTGAAAAATGTTTGAAAGCCTTCACTACACGTACGTCCTTGAGGCAGCACAGTCGAACGCACGCGGGCGAGAGATCTTATGAATGTGAGCAATGTTCCAATGCCTTTAGTATGCGTGCAACCCTGAGAGCACATTCAAAGGCACACAGGTGAGACCTGAAACCTTCAGCGTGCGTGGGAACCTTATGCAGCAGGTTCAAACGCTTGAGGGGTCATAGGATTGTATGTCCCATAAGTTGTCTGAGTCAGTCAGATCAAGCAGAAAAATGTAACTTGTGGGGAAAAAAAAAAAAGGACCGCGGGTATAGCTCTTACAGATGTCAGCAGCCTGTTTGTCTGGTCGGCCATACAAACACGCAGGCAGGGGCTCACCAGTTCGGACAGTTCGCTCAAGCCTTTCTTTATTGTGCTGTGTTCTAGATACATAAAGGTGTGAGGAGCAAAGGTGGATTTTGTAGCAACTATGCTTGTCTGGCACTGAATTACAAAAAGGGCAAACAGCCTTCACTGACTCATAGTTTAATAAATCCTGGCGTAATCTGTCTAGAAAAGAGCTGGGCTCTTGATTACTTTGCCTTCAACATTTGTTCTGGTGCCCAGAGCATCCTTTTGGGCGCTAACAAAAACCTCTTGAAAAAAAAAAAGAAAAACTGCCTTCGTCCTTATTGGTTTCAGTGAACTTTTTTCCAGTAATGAGCGGCGTCCGCGGAGTTGTCTTTGTCTTTGAACTACAAATGGAGGGCAGCCCAACTTGCCTCCGCCCATCAGAATACATTTACATTGTGCTGTCGTATTGATCTATGTTGCCTTTCATGTCCCATACGAGCGTATACTTAAACGAGAATCGCCAAAAAAGAAAAAATACGCTCAAAGATGGGTACTGAATATGTTGGTCGACTAGGGTTATCAACCGTCCCGGATTATGTGGGACTGACCCGACTTTTCGGGCCCTGCAATTATATTTAAGCGTCAACCTTTTTTGCGGTTTCCACGTCCCTTGTGGCTCGGGCAAGCCAGCGGGCACAGGGAGAGTAACTAAATAAATATGAGTGCGTCATACTTTGACCGAACGACGCGGAAACCTCCTCCACCTATGGGGGCGACCCGCGGTGCCAAAAGCGCGCGATATTTGACGTCTTTGGTCCTGGGCTTACTACTGGTCAGAGCCGCTAAAAGCTTCTTTTTAGTCGAAATAGAAGTGGCGCGAGCCGTTTCAGTTATTTATAGAAGTAGTTTTTGTTCAGTATTTTAGGTCAGAAAAGAAACAAATGCAGTTTATAAAGTATGGAAACAAGAAATGACCCGTCGACATACCCGCCACCAAGCGATGGAAAAGGCGGCGCATACTAGAAAGGTGTAGTGGCATCAGGCGCCAACGGGCGGCGAGCGTAGAAAGGTCCCGGATATGTACGCGGCGGCGCGGCGGTCGTATCGACTGGAGGATCCGACCGGTTCCGAGCGTTCCCAAGGCCTTCGGCGAGCAGCTTCGGCATGTGGTTTAGCCTTTTGGCGGTATGGCAGCGCAAAGTGGCTCCCGTTCTGAACTGATCTTTACCCCGTGTTCGCTGTCGTTTGTGGCCAATGAAGTTTCATGCCGAAATAGTGTTTACTCGCGCAGCAAATGCAATGCGAGCCGCCCTGGCTGCCCGCTTCATACAGCCTAGCCAGAACATGCTTTAGTGGCGCCCTCTCGAGCCGTCGACACGGAGTGTGGCAGCAGTAACCGCTCGCTGACCTCTACCCCAGGTACCCCTCCTCTAGTTCACGGCCACCCAAGCAACCAAGGACGTCATGAAGGAGGGTATTTTTTTGCTTGTTTTTGTAATCTTAATTTGCCTATAACTTTTTTTAAATAAAGCGAAATTTGAGAAAAGAAAAGTTTCATTAAGTTACTACGTTCAGTGCGCTCAGGTTCGGTGCAAATTAAAAACCAGTAAAAAAGCCCTTGCAGGACCCCTCTAAAACTTTTTTTTTTTTAAGGAGCTTCTAAACGTTTTGCGTTCCAATTAAGGTTCAGCAAATCAAATCGCTTGAACATCTTGCGTTTTTGCACTAGCTTCATTTAGGGACGGTTAAAAGCTATAAAGACAAAATGCCGGTAATGTGCATAAGCACAAGTACGTACACACACTGAATGTCACAGCTTGCAGAAATGTCCAGTTTATTCTTTCGCCACGCATTTACACATTCGAGGATTGATGCGTGTTGGAAACAGTTGACACACCTGTTAACACGCACAGAAAAGACTTTCTAATGAGCACGCTGCAATGAAAAGACATAAGAAAAAAATTTTCGTCACACTCTCGCTCTTCACAAGGAAGGCCGTTAAAGTGGGTAAGGTGGGGTGTAGCTTGTTTGTGATTGATTGCTGGTTTTATATGACATCTAGGCGCACGGGGACACTTCAGCTTTCTGCATTCAGATCTTTATGCACTGGACACGGGCAGGCTGAGGAGATGAAGCGCTGCCTGAGCCAAAACCGGCAATCAACCAATTGTGACCGCCAGAAGAGACACGGTGCGACGTTTTGAAGCTCAACACAACATGCAGAGCTTGCATAGAGTCAGTCTTCCTTAAAACGAATTTGAAAACACGCTCGTACATGGCGAAGTTATGGGGCATTTCGGACTTGACGTTCCGATCGATGATGCGCACATT
This sequence comes from Ixodes persulcatus, assembly GCA_013358835.2. Taxonomy (NCBI): domain Eukaryota; kingdom Metazoa; phylum Arthropoda; class Arachnida; order Ixodida; family Ixodidae; genus Ixodes; species Ixodes persulcatus. The sequence goes on along the minus strand of JABSTQ010009804.1, from coordinate 710,025 downwards.
AAACCAAAACGTCGTGATGGCACCCGTGTATCCCATACATTCAGACACGTTTCGATAGACACTGTCGTTCCACTTTTTCGTCACGGCTCTGCGGTACGACTGGAAGGTCAAAGTGCCCTTTCCAGTTAAAACTGAATTTTAGAAATTAGATTTGACATACTTATATCAGTTTTTATCGGTTTACATCAAAAGTGCCGAGCCTAAAAACTGACCTTTTTCGGTTAAAATAGAATTTCCGAAAATAGATTCGGCGTACTTTTATCGGTTTTTATCGGTTTAAACCGAAAAATCCGAACCCTAGGTATAGCCATTAACATCCATCCATCCGTCTGTGGGCACAAAGCATGTGACTGGATCCGAGTACTTGCCGAACGCTCACGCAGCACTCGTTTTCAATAAGAGATGAGGCTAGTCCATGCTGAACGCTGGCACAATCCCCGTGTCGAGTACTTGCTCAAAGTAATCGAGCAAACAATGGCGGACAGGCGATGGCGCTGACTTTTGAAAAAGGCTTTATTGTGGTGTCGGTAGCAAAACTAAAGCAGAAGCAAGACAAAGATACTGATGAAAAAACCAAAGTAATCCGCTTACTCGCACAAGTGACAACAGCGAAATGCTTTTTCCTTTTTTTTGGACGGAAGCGGGGGCAAATTCGCTTTGAGGCATGCTCCCGGTGGCTCGTAAGAACCAAAAAGCCGAATATAAAATACAAAAGAGCATCTACGTATTGTCGGCGATGTGTTGTTGTTCTATGGCGGAAACGGGCGGCAAAATACGAAGGCGCCACCATACGCGACCGAGAACGCAAAGAAGCTTCAGCGACCGATGACCGCGGAATCGGAGGTGCCTGGCCGCCGGGTTACCGAGCGCCAGCCCGGCTCCACGGTAGCTCTCTACTTAGGTGTCTCAACTTGAGGAAAAAGTGATGAGGGGGGAAAAAAAAAGTATTTTCTTTTCGTTTTTTTTTTCTCTTTTTGCGGGTGTTGTTAAGGGATAGCCAAACCAGCATCAAGCAAGCCTGGTGTGCTTTCTGTTTTTGTTTTGTTTAAACAATCCTTCTTTGTCTTCTTCTGTCTTCAATACTCCCACTGTCTTCGTCCCCTTCTACTTCGACATTCGAGACACGGAGCCCAAAGTTGGGACCTAGCATGTTAATACTGTTCCAGCAATATCGCAAACAAAACGATAGTAATTGCTAATTTAGTACTAGGACGAAGTAATACTCATCAGAGTAATACCTGCGATCAAAACCTACAAGATGAGAAAACTGTATTAAGAATACTCGTATATCATCTCGAGCTTCGACTTCTCATTACCATGATGCACTGCATCGTCGGGCCGCAACCACACCACTCCCTCCTCCTCCTCCCCCCCCCCCCCCCCTCCCCCCCCGGGAAATTGAAAATTTTCCGCTTATGCCCGGTATGGTTTTCTGTCGTCGTCGCGGCGACGACGCCAAGACTAAGACACCAAGACGGACGCGTCTGCTGTCTGGTGGTGTCTCCCGTCGCGCTTCGGCGTGTTTGCCGCTTGAGGCGGATCGGGAATTCACGAGCGTTGGCGTCATGCGCAGGCCAAGATGGCATTGACCGAATTTTCGAGGCGTTGTAAAAGCGTGCGAGGGAAGAAGACGACGAAGGTGTTCCGATGGCGCTCAAGTGGCAGGGCGACGCTCCGGTCGCGGCTTTCGTCGTGGTGTCGGTGTGCACTTTCGTGGCCATCTCCATGACGCCTCCACTGCTCTACGTGCTCATGGTCGCCTGCAACATGGCCCTCTCGATCGCCCTCTGGTTCCTCGTCAGGCGGGCCCTCAGCGCCGTCGAGGACCTGCCCGTGGACGCCAAGGCCGTCTTCGTCACCGGTGAGGCCACCCGCCGACAGCGTGACCCTTGACTGCATGGCCAACATCCTCAGGGGCGTGTCCTTAAATTTTTTTTCCTGTTTCACATTTCGGCCGCCAGGCACCTTCAGTTATCGCGGCGGGCCACGAGAGGGGAAGAGGAATTTAAGAAACAAAAAGTTAGGGCGCAGACGAGCTGGTGAAGGTTTTACATTATTTGAGACAAACCCCCGAGACCGTGGAAAAGTCGAAGGACAACACAACACACAGAGTCCCAAAACTATGGCGGACAACAACAAAGCACTCAAAAAGTCGGGGTATAAAATTTATGCGGAAGAGAAGTAGACGCAGTATACACGAAAGGCAGAACACAAGGAAAGCGGGCATGCAGGGTCTCCAACTCTGTTTCACATTAGGGAATTTTTGGTATAGATCGTTTCGGGGATGCCTCCGGTAACGATACCTGATGAACGATAGGACGCATGCGCAAAAGCGCGTCGGCGGACGGTTGGGCATCGTCATCGGAGCTATCGGAAAACGATCTGCAAAGCTCCCCTATTACGCACCTGACCTTGGGCTATGCGGACAGACACGGGCAGGCCGCGGTCGTACTTAATCGGGAGTTTTAGGGAACCGTTTTTGCACATCCGATACGGTATACGATGGGCCCTCCGGTACGCACTGCGGATGCGCTACCGCAGAAGACTCGCACATGCGCAGTTCGTATCGGAGGGCCCCATCGTACCGTATCGGATGTGCAAAAACGGTTCCCTAAGACTCCCTAATGTGAAACGGATGTGCAGCGATAGGCCGCGGTCGGACTTAACAGGCAGTTTTCGTAGACCGCGTTTCCCCCCTCCGCTAAGCCCTCCGCAGCCAAGAAGCCGCTACTGCGCCTGCGCGCCGATGGCCTTGACTGTAGAGTTCCGGGTATCCTAGCGGGTTGCGGAGAGCGTTGTGGGACGGCGAACACGATCTACGAGAACTCGCTAATGTGAAACGGATGTACAGCGAGCGATGTACCCCATCCTTTGCACGAGGCTGCGACTCCGGGCTGGGCCACCACGTGGCAGGCTCTCTTCGCGACAAGGGCCTGACGGTGTACGCGGGCTGCCTGGACCCGGACTCCGAGGGCGCCCGACTCCTGCGGACCTCGGGGGTCCGGGTGTTCCACGTGGACTACCTCAGGCACGACACCCTCGTCGGGGCGTACGCCGGCATCCGCGACGCCGGCAAAGGTACACCTATAATGCATTACACTTCGCGGAAGCCTATACGCACGTAAACAGCGGACACCGAGCTTATCCGGAACACGCTAACGGCGCGTCTCATCTCGTGGGAGCCTCGTGGCAGCCGAAGAACTGCTCCATGACGTAAGCGCTCAGTGGAACAGTCCGAGCAGGGGATATCGCTCGCTGAACCGTGGACACCACGGCAATTATAACGGCCGGGTCAATCTATATCTTATCACCACCTTTCCGCCACCTTTCCGCACGAAGAGGCACATGGGACTGTTGAAACAAAGATTGCATGCTTCAATCAGTAAGCCCCAATGTTTCTACTGAATGAGGCGAAAAACGTAGACTACCTCGCGGGCAAAATTGCCGCGTTGTTCCCTGTCCATGGGCGATTTCGGCCTCGAGTGAGCGGTCTCCCCTGCTCAAACTGTTCCATTGAGCGCTACGTCGTGGCGCAGTTCTTCGGCTGCCGCCATAATGGTGGTCCCACAAGATAAGAAGCGTAGTTCGCACGTTCCGGATAAGTTTGGTGAGATTTGTAGACAGGGCTTGCACTTATATACGCGACCTCATCGCACCGTGCCAATGATAATCATTGCTTGTGCTTGCCGAGTAAAAAACATCGGTGGTTCGAAGTGTACGTTGCAGCTGGTACGCGCGCAGCAGCAAAGTTGCACGAGTGCTGAGTCAGCGCTTGACTCGAGTCGTCGCCGACTGAACACGAGTCCCAGCCGTTCGCTGACACAACACTCGCGTCTTATTTTTGGCCTCCTCTAGGTGACGTAGAACGGCTTTGTTGTCTATACGCTTTGTTTCACCTTATAGGGGTTTTAATTTTTGCCGTTCGTCGGCATATCTCACTTAATTGCAGTGCGCAGACGATATTGAACCTGCAATCCGTTTTAAAGTATATTTGCTTAAACAAAAGATATGACACAGATTGTGACGACTTGAAGATGCGCTGGTTGCTTCGTTGTTTGTCATGGAGTTAATATAAGAATCTAGAGGGGAAATGTCCCACGCATTGGGGCCAGTTTGGGAATGGCGGGGCGGACGTCGGCGGTCCCAGCTGGCGGTCCCGATGGACCCATATCGCTGGCGACGCCTTAGTATCCACAAAGACGCAACACAATATCACCTGTAAGGTCTGCACCTTGTTCTTCTCTCGTTTACTTCGCAGGAAAACACCGGAATCGCGCGTTGTATATACGAAACGAAATAAAGTTGACAAGCGCTCGAGCAACTTCAGCTCGTCGCGGCAAAATGAACACGCCTAACCTTTCTTCTGCTTTTTTTTTTCTTCGCTCTTCTGTCGCTCTCTGTCTCGTTCTTTCTCTAGGGACAGACGATGTCAGGGCCCAGGATTTGCCGCGTTCTGCTCCCGTCTTTACCCCCCCCCCCCCCCCCCTTGTTGCTTGTTTATGACGTGTTTGCCTCTTCCATCACTCTATGTGTTCTTCCTTCATGTTCAGCTGGCACCATAAATAAACAAAGATATGGCAGAATATATAATTCCAATTAGGTCGTTTCTTACGGGTCGTGATGGTAAGGAATGGGACGATCATTACCTTAAGTTGAACCTGATTAAATTTTATATTATGAGGATAAGGCAAAAAAAAAATAATAAAGCTTTAGGATGCAGTTCAGTTGTTGCAGAAAACAAGGACACCGAGTTCCCCGAAATCCATTCAGGAGAACATTATTAGAACTCTCTAAGGCAAGGGTACTTGATAATAAATGCAAATATAAGAAAATAACTTTCGAATTTTCTTTTATACTCTAAATGTATCTAGTTAATATTTAAAATTGCTGTTTTTTTTTGTTTTTTTTTTAAGAACGGCTAGATATTGGTATTAGCAATCATATTTTGTGTGAAGATACTCTGTGAAGTATATGTGAAGATTCAGAAAATGTGATGTTTTTTGTTTTTTTTTAAACTCGCAATTTTGTAACATTGACGGAAACAATGAAGCAATATCAAAAGTGCGACGTCATAGTGTTCGTCATGTTCGCACGCGCGGTGCCCACGCCTGGTGGGGGCAAATGCGGGCTTGGAGGCTTCCAAACAGCGAATTGGCAGACAGGCGGTCAGGTGAGCGACGGTCTTTCTCGCCTAGGGCTGTGGGCCATCGTGGCGTGTGCGGGACAGACGACCTACGGAGAGCTGGAGTGGACGCCGTGCGAAGAACTGGTTCGAGTGATCGACGTCAACGTCCTGGGAACCCTGGAGCTAGTCAGCCTGGGCCTCGGCCTCGTCAAGGCGAGCCGAGGGCGGATCGTCGTCTTTACGGGACTCCATGGTAAGAAAAAACATCAGTGACTACGCAAAAAAAAAAGAAAAAAAGATGGCAAATTGTTACGCAATTGTGTTGAATACGTGAAACGTTCTTGCGACAAAAACGTTTCGCGATACTCGGAGTTTCTAGATGCCAAACGCCTACGTTCACAGCGCTGTTCATCGGATAATTTAGCGCGTACCATGTGTACACTTGAGAGTTGTTCCTAGAATGAAGCGATACTGCCGCTAATCGGGCTGATAAACCTGGCGATCTTCTAGAACCTTCCAAACTCTCGAGTTCCTCCTCGTCTACCTCACTCCCCCTCGCCCACCCCTCTGCTCACGTGACTTCTACGTTAACAAATCAGCGTTGAACGCCTCACTCCTCCTCTCTCACCCTATAACGATAATAATCAGTGTTGAATCTCGCGGCCACGCTTTTATCCAGCATTCACTTTTATCCGGGCTTCACGAAATCTGCCGGATGCCGAGCAGATGCACCGCAGGGCTCCCCTCCGCGCCTCAACTCACGGCGATGTGTCATGAGATGCATGCAATAAAAAATTACACCATCTTCCCGAGGGGAACCATGGGGTGATGCGGAGCATCGGGGTGGTTCTGACGCTTGCTTGCGCCAACCCACTAACTGACGGGACTGTTGCTTCCATCACACTTCATCGGAAGAACGGAGTGAAGTGGAGTCAACAGCGGTGAACTGATGTAGCACGAGTAACTTTGAAAGTCTAATCAGACCGCACGGTAAGGCTGCGCAAAATGCCCTAACAGCGCTTGCAGGTTTCCTCGTCGAGACCGGGCTGGCCGGCGAGATGCTGCAACGGACGCGAGCGGTCGGGAAATGCTTGCAGACGACAGCCGCGGAGTTGCGGGGAAAGCTCACCCCACTATAGTAGGTTACAAGTCAAGAAGGTAGCGGCAAATGCCCCTCAAAGGGAATCATATATCCCTCCGCCACCTCCGCATCCAATAGCGTCCCATCGTTTCCGTGACGTTGCGGCCAACGCGCGAGGAGGGTCGTGCCTTTCTGTACATATTTGCTTTATCTCTCGACTTTGACTTAGCATTGTGGAAGCCACGAGAGGGAGATTAAGTCTTCCCCCTTCAGATGGAAACAAAGACGACTTTCGGGGATTAGCTTCCCCCTCCGATTGATACAAAGGCTGCTTTCAGGGGCTCGGTTCCTTCTCCGATGAATACAAAGGTCGCTTTCTTAAAAAGTGGGGGTCGGAGACAAGTTGGCACCACTCTATGGCCATTATCTATCCATTGAAGCGGAACAAGGAGCGTTTCCAATGAACTCTTCTTTCGATTGCGGAGGGATTTGAAACCGGCGCACCACGCTTGTGGGAGGAGCTTCTCCTACCTTCTTAACTTGTAACCGACTATAGAAAGGCCTGGCCTGGCGCTGCGACCCGCGCGCCGAAAACGTTGCTCCTTTCCCTCCTCCGGGGAAACACGGTTTCGCCTCAGACCCCGCCCCGGTCACGTGATGGGGAACGCGCGCAGCGCGCTACCGCTCACACTTGAAGGAGAGGAGACTAGAGGAGGAGAGCTGCGCATGCGTAGTGTGAGTGCGGACTACGACGCCGACGCCGCGGGACATAGACCCGAGCAAGAGATGCTCCGCATCTAAAAAAGAAAGAAAAAGAAAGAAAGATGTGTTTTGACATGTTGGATAGACACTCGCTTAATGATCTAAAATTCTAAATGGTCTGGGTTCAAATGCCGCCTGGCGCAAACGCCTTCTAAGTGCGATAGCCTCTCTCTCTCTCTCTCCCCTCTCTCCACCCCCCCCCCCCTCAAAAAGTTACGCTTTTATTCATGTTTCACCCTTATCCAGGCTTTACTTTTGGGCTTCACAAAATGGCGAACAACTAGCCAAGCCATGTTGAATAAACCTGAGACTGGGGCAGAAATGAACATACAAGTAGAAGGAACAAAAGAAGGACAGGACGGCGTCGTCCTGTCCTTTTTTGTTCCTTCTACTTGTATGTTCATTTCTGCCCCAGTCTCAGATTTATTCAACATGGTTAACATTCACCAGCTCGTCCGCACCCTTACTATATTATAACTAGCCAAAAAACGTTCAGGTTAAAACGGGCGCTTGATTTTGCAGCGTCAGCTCTACTGGGCTTGCACTGGGCGAGTGTCGTGTTGCCGAAAACGAACGGAGCATACGCGCCTTTATCGCAGGCGGCCTCGGAGCCTGGAGGGGACGAGTGCAGCAGTCATACCCGCGCCCTTTCGCTAATAATGGTCGCGGTTGAGCAACACCTCCTAGAAATAAGGCCGTAGCGCTCCGAGTGGTTACGTCACAATGTCGGAGGACGGAAGGCCATGGCGCAACTACGTGAGAAAATTTAAGCTATCCACGGATATCGACGTGAAAAAATTGTTTCTTCTCGAGCGGCGCGGTGGTGTTCGTTCGCGTTTATCCGACATTAATATACGTTTTAAAAGCGCAGTCTTGTACAATTTATTATATATATAATATAAACGTAATATACAACGCGTTATCAAGGTTGAAAGTACCAATTTTATATTTATGATTATCCCCGTAACCACGAGACTCCGCGCAGTCCCGCAGCTCCCCACACTTTTGCCGGCTCCGAATTTCCGATGCGGACATTTTCTCCCCTCGTACGGGCTCCGATTCTGGTAAATTTACGTTGTGTGTAAGCTGCTGACTGTCTGAAAAGGAACGCTGAGACATTTCAGAAGGGAAAGGAACCGAAGAAAAATCCAGTCATCGACTCATCGCCGCAGGGAGCGCACACGAGCAAGAGATGGGTCGACAATGTTAAGCCTCTCGTCCCACACTGCTGCTCTCGTGTGTGTGTGTGTGTGTGGTTCTTTTGATCCTCCTACCCGTCGTTTTTTGTCGTCACCGCAGTCTCGGGTAGTTTTTTTTTTTTTTTTTGTGTTCGCTGATATTACGGCATTTACGTGGATTCGCGAAACAAGTCCTGCTACGGTTTGAGTGACGTGTGTGCCAACTAGTCAACGAGGACACTGGTCGATGACCTCTCTCTCGACAGAAAGAGACTTCTTGAAGTTCGTGTTCAAATGTTTTCGTGATGGATCTTGTAGGACGTATGGATACGATCGACAGGTGAGAAACAACTTATTTACGGGCTTTCTTGGTCATGTAAGACGCAAGTAAAGTGCTGAGGTCGATTCTTTTTTAAATCTTGTGATATAATAAAATTTTGTTCGTCGTTATCTGTTTGCTATTGCGTCGACATGTGTAAATATGCGTGGTAATATTCTAGTTTTTACTGGAAGGTAAATAACAAGTTTGTGTGATTATTGAAAGTGCGTTGTGTGTGCTTTTGTGTTTATTTAAACTAATGTTATTTTGTTGCCTTTACCGCGTTTATACTAGAATCTTAACTGTATTAAGGTAATAGTATTATTGTATACAAAATAGATTATAATTTGTTCTTAGGCAGCTCGAGCCCATAGGGAGAAGTAAATTAGTTGACTGTAAATAGTAAGTTTAGTACCCCTGCCACACGAAAAAGTTAATGTATTTTGAATAAATAATACGGGATTTAATCAGCTCGCTGTTTTGGAGTGATTATACGAGCGTCGCAAGCTTATTTGTCGACCCCATATTGTCATTCGATGATCGATCGAAATTACATTAATTTTAATTCAGTGATTGCACGCGATAACATCGCTTACATGATCGTAAGTGACACTTGCCGAGCCGTGTCGGCGTTGGCTACGTCTTCCTGATATTTAATTGATCTGTATTGCTGTGTCCAATCACTGCGTGTCTCGCCATTTTGTCGAAATATTTCTGTATAAAATATGCATTCCTACAGCAATAATTGCGTGACTCAATATTTTCTACTTAAAACAATCACATTTTTCTATAGACGTTTTCTACGCATATCTCGTGCCATTTCGTATCGATTATTTAGCGGTGTAATGTTTTGCCCGTGTAATAAATTGTTTCTTAGACCCGTTGCGATGTGCAGCTTTCATTTTAGCTATACTTCGTTTCAGCTTCCGTCCGAGCGCAGCCAAAGCTACGTGTGGCCGGCGCCAATCACACGCCGGCAATAGGTCACGCGATCTCGCCTGCACTTTTGTATCACTCCGCTGCGCCGCTGGTCGTCCGCGCCGCCCGCGCTCGCCGGGTATTTCGTCTGCTACGGGTGTATCAACGGTATCGTCTGCTACAGGTTTAAAAAGTGCCCTTTCACGTTCTAAAATTTAGTCACAGGGGATGTCAGTACGTAAGCTGGTCGCTGGCGTCTGTGTCCGAGCTTTCCACCTGTTCGGCATAGTTTCGAGATGTAAGTACACGTTGGAAGGTTCTCAATGACCCGGCCGTTGATGTTTCCTTGTATTGTCTGGATATACCAGGGCTCGAGGCGCAGTCCTTTCGATCAGCTTTTCGGCGTTCATTGTGATCGGCAGGTAAAGGGGCGCCTTTTTTGTTTACAACGCATTTGCGGTACGACGCGGCCGGAGTCTCCTGCCGAATTTGAAAGTAGGCATTCATCCCGACCTCTCGCGCCTGACGCCCAAACGTGCCTTTGCGAAAGGACGTTTTGAAGCGACTCGGTGAGGAAAGCAGCGAAGCACATGATTCGGCCATAACGGGAACGAAATCGCCGAAATCAAAGAAAAACCGAGCGTTGCAGCCGTGTTGCCAGCGGATGTACGTGTTTTCACCAAACCACATGCATTTACATATATTAATAAACGCATAAACTTCAGATATTTAATTCCTTTAGTTGCAAATCATTCTCAGCAGTACACATCTGAAATATTGTGCAATGTTCACGCACAAAACAGTTATTAAAAAAAAATTATTTTGGCGGACTACTTTGTGGTGCGTAGGAACGCTCTCCTCGAAGTTGCGAACCGTCCCTCAGCCTTTGGCTGCGCTCGGACGGAAGCTGAAACGAAGTATAATAAGACACGCGTATGTGACGAAAAGCGCGGTACGACGGTCGATCCACGCGCGTTGCCTTCGCTTCGACGCGCGCCCCCGATTGCCTTCCTTTGCGACGTCACGAGAAGAGCGCTACGGCCTTATTTCTAGGAGGTGTTGGGTTGAGGCGTAGCGCGTTCGGCCAATAGTGATTGCGCTGGGGGTCATGTGATCACCCTCCTCGGCACCTGCTCTTTCTCGCCTTCGGTCGCCTGTTTCCTCGGTCGCTCTAAACCACTGCGCGCAAGAACGGGGCGGCCAATGAATACGCCGGAGCAAGCAGCGGCTTCTCGACGGCGCAAATGCGCCCTTGGGAGAGAACGTCATCGATGTGTAGGCGCCGACGGTCTCTTGGGTGTTAGGATGGAACGCATTCGACGTCAAGGTCATGCTGTGCGTGAACGTGAAGCGGCACGTATACAAGAGGACGTTAGCGAGCGACGAATGGACACGCTGGTGCGACCGAGCAGTCTGTGCAGCGCGTCTGCGAGAAAGTGTGTGGTGCTAGCTGTTCTGTGAGTGATCGGTTGTGGTTACGCGAGACACAGCGCGACGCGATCGTCACCGCAATTTAAAGTTTTTATTTCAAATAAATTTAGCGGGGAAATTCTTGCCGTACAGCTTTTGGGGATTTTATTATTATTATTTTTTTTTTTGTGGAACTCGGCGGAATGCCGTTTAGCCGTACGCTTCCAAACCTAAAATGCCCAAAATGTTTCTTTCTTGAATTTTTTTATTGACTCTTGGAATTGTTTGGGCGACTACTTGTGTGAAGCTTTTACACGAAGCTGACCCATTCCGTGGATGTCGCTTCTCAGCAGTATACTAGAGATGGGGAAGAAGCGCACTCAACGGGGCCAACTGACTCGCTTCGATCAAATAGGCCTCAAACAACGAGAAGGAATGTTGGGAACCTCCCGACTACTGTCCGATATCCATAAAGAGGTTGAGTCCAACAGTACGTTAGTCGACACGATGATTAAAAGTTTCGACACTCTGTACATACCCACCGATATACAGTCAATCACGGCAGCGAAAACCCGAACTATTAGAGAGTTTCAGCAGATCGTTCCGATACTCCCGATAACGATACCCGATAACATTGCGGTGCGTGAGCAAATGCGTCTGCGGAGTATGGGGTTTAAGGTATTGGAACGATCTACTAAAACTCTTTATTAGAGAGTTTCGGTAGACTTTTTTTTTTTTCTATCAGCTAAGCTCTCCCCAACGAAAATGCCACTACTGCGCATGCGCGACGTTAGCCTCGTCTGCGGAGCTCTGAATCTCGTAGTGGGTTGCGGAAAGCGTTGCGGTACGACGGAAGCGATCTACGTAAACTCCCTATTAGTGTTTGGTGTTAACGAAGAAAACCTAACGTTAAGCGCAGCGTTCGAATGCATTCCTGACATCTTGGTGAAATGTAATAGAATGTAAGGGGTAAATTTTTAGTTTTTTTTTTTTTTTTCGCGCACGGACTACATTCGCATACTGCCAAGCGGCAGGACCCAATGTGGCCCCGCCGCGTCAGATTGACTCCTTCGCGTTGGTCAATGCGTGCCTCCCCTCTGGAAGCGGCGCTTGCATCGAGGCACCCTACCACTATAGTGATTGCGTACGGGGAGGAAGGCGCCGGCGTCTTCTATTGGCGACGTGCGCGACCGAAAGCGTCGCTGTGGTCGGCCTTCCACGATTGGCCGAACGCTGACTATGACGTCAGAAAAGGATTTATCATCGACGGAAATAAGAGGAATGAAAGAACTTTAATTTTGACGGTGTTGGCAGTGTTCCTTTGAGAGCGCAATGATTTCAAGCTTCCACCATGCTATTTACAAACAGCATCGAACTTGTTGTTTGAAAGGTAATGACGTCACAAGGGGGAACCATAGGAGGGCGCCACCAAAACATCTCGCCGCTAATATGGGTGCTTCGTCCAGGTCGTCTGTCCATCCCCGGGATGGTGGTGCCGTCGGCCGCCTCGGCCGCCCTGTGCCAGTACGCCGACGGGCTCCGCCGCGAGATGGTCAAGTTCGGGGTACAGGTGTGCACCGTCGAACCGGCCTTCTACAGGTGGGCACGGCGCGCACGCGCGAACGACATGGGCTCCGGGTACTTTTGCCTGGTGCATGAGCAAAGCAGCGAATTTCCCCTTTAACAAAAAATACGTTTTTTTTTGTGTTTCTGTTTTTTCTTGGAGTGATTCTGAAAAGGGGTGTAACGCCACGGTCGGAGCGTACACCCTAGAACACGTGAACAAAAGGTCTCGTTTGATCACGTGACACCATGATGTCACGTGAAACATGACCCGATGACATGACCCGACGGCACGTGACATGATCGTAGGACCTGACAGCACGTGGCCCACGTGAGTCGTGTGAACGGATTCTCCCTTGGAGATTAATGTCTGCGTGAGCTGCACGCGCTTGTTCTCCGAGGGCGTCAATTATGAAGGCGCCGTGCCACCGGCCCCAAGGAGCGCAAGTTCGTCTGTTCCTCGCGCAGGAGTTGCGGTGACGTCCGAACAACGCTGGGCTCTTATTGGTTGATTGAAAAAAAAAATAGTGGGTAGACCTCAAGGCATCTAGCATTGATGTCTACCCGCTGTCTTTTCAATCAAAGCCAATCAGAGCTCGGCGTCGTTCTGACGTCACCACAAGTCCTACGCAAGGAGCAGACAACTTGCTTCCCCGCATTGAGAAGCCGGCCAACGACGCAACGGAAAGGCTAAAGGCTCGTTCCCACAGTTGCGTCGAGAAGCACAGCGTCTCCCCATTGGCCAGTCGTATGTGCCGCCATAGCAACAGCTCGACGCAAGCAGTCTTAACGAAGCGCAAATGGTTGCAGTCGCACTTGAGCGCAACTGTGTGAATCGGACTTAATTTAGCGCAGAATCAGCACAATCTAAAGGCTCGAAAGTGACCGAATGCGGTTGAAAAACGTCGCACCCGGTTCTCAGATTCGCCCGATCGTCCCAAACGTTTGCCGGGTCCCTTTGGGCAGCGTTCTTCGCCTATTACGGACACCCGACGCCTGCCGCCGTGTGCACGCCGCGCAGGACGGGGACAACGGACCGAGACGCCGTGTCGACCGCCCTGGACTCCCTGACCAAGCGGATGGACCCCGCCGTGCGCGAAGCCTATGGCGAGTCCTACCTGGAAACCTTCCGGTCCAGCTTCCCCAAGAGGCTGTGGAGGTTCTCGCGCGGCGACCTGGACGAAGTCAGCGACGCCGTGCTCGGAGCCCTGCTCAGCCCGGAGGTCAACGTGCGCTACCGTTGCTGCAGCTGGCGTCAGGTCTTCACGTGGGCCGTACTCGAGCTGCTGCCGCGCCGCATCGGCGACTACTTCATGCTGGTGCAGTTCACGCCTAGGTACCGGGTGATGGCCGTTGCCCCGAGGTCGCCGCCAGACCTGACGTCGGTCGAGGAGAGCCACGTGGACGTGCTCAGGGAGCTGTATGGGTCGCCGCCAGGCAGCCCCTTCGTGAGCGGATCGCCCCCGATACAAGCCGACGTCTCCCAAACAACCAGGCCATAAGTTTGAGATTTTTACGTCACTTATTAGAGGCCAGCGCATGGCACAAAATAGGCGCGAACGCTGACGCGGCGCTCGTGTCAGGGACGGGCCCCGCGCTGGCCTCCGGTTAGTGACGTCGAAAATCTGACACGGCGGCCTTGTTTTTTAGGGGCTATTGCACGGACGCCTTTGACGTTCGGGCTCGATGTGCTTTGATAGTCTTGGCTCTCGCCCTAGCTCAAATGAACGAACAATTGCGAGGAGGGGCCATTGACGCATCCATCGTTGCTGCTGGCAAACGTGTGACCCAATAGCCGATGATGGGACAAAGTGCGGCGTACAACCGACTTGGAACGTGTTCGCTCACCCATGAATTACTGCATTCGGGATTAGAGTCACCTCGTGGACCCTTGGATGTGTTTCTTCGTGACCCGCATTTCTACCGTTAGTCTGTAATAACATATATAGTTGTAATTCTCAAAACCTCTGGGGAGGGTTCTTATATAAATTTACACCCATTAGGATGTGTATCGTTAGCTATGTGAACAAAAGTATGGAACAAAGTTCTGCAGTTGTACATTTTCCTCTCCTCACAATCAGAATAAACTCTTGACTTTTTCGCCATATATCTAAGTCGTGTTTTATAGAAATATGAAATACCTTTCGTTGTTTCTCATATAGAGCAGCCCAGTTATATCATCTGTCACGAGGGCAAATTATGTATAATTTTTCAGCCAGTGTAGGTTGTTTCCACTTCAGATTGTGCCATAATGGTCCGGGTCATATTTTTTATATATATATTGATGTAAAAATATGTCATGTTCTTGGTAGGAGCATTCAGCTATATGCGGACGCCGTAGCTGATTTTATTCCGGAGATATAAAATTTCGAAACTCTAGGCGTGGAGATTGCCAAGGTTTCGCTATGGTATTTCGCACAGTCGTCAATTTCACACCGAAGCATGCACGTAGTTATACATTTTTCTACTTATTTTATAAAAGCGTTTACGACATGTACAAAAAAAAAAGATTACAATACAAAAATTGATATGCAAAAAAAACAACGAAACACGTCAAATAAACACGTTTTAGAGACAAGTTCACTAATTATTTGCCAACGAACTATTTTATATAAAACGACGCAAAATATAGAAAAATATTATCACCTTCACAATCATTTTACGTATATTTAGAAAACATATTCTTATCAATTATTGTAGCTCTGGTATTCATGCATAAAGGCGGCCAATTTCTCTGAATTTGGCAAACTTGACTGTCAATAGTAAGAGAACAAAAAACCAAACAAAAAACAATCCACTTTATATATTTTTAGCTCTCCTTAACCGTTTACAGTGGCTTCAACTAACTTGTGATGGCAAAACATTGAGGAACATATGACGTCCTTAAAATAAAAATGACAACAAACCTTCCCTCAAATTGAGGTAGCTTGTCTCTCGTTATAGGGGCTTTGCCCTATATCTTTTGAGCCGCGACGTTGACTCAAAAATACTTTCTTTTTTTACAACCGACAAAGGTTGTACAGCGGTGCTGCTCTATCGTAGAGCATAGAAAGTCATGCTGCCCCTAGCTTAGTTAGTTGTACCACTCCTCCCTGTGTTACAGGGAGGTCTGGGCTCCGTAACCTAAACATAAAAGTACAAACAATAGAAAGGTAAAAAATACAAGATTAGTACGAAACATTATTTAAGAAATAAGTAATCGGAATTCTAAAATCAACAGTCTAATATGTACACATTTGTGAACATATTAATAAGTTCACGAGTTGAAGCCATTCTAATTTAATACGCGATGTGACAACCGTGCTTCTTGACGTGTTGCACTTTCACCTACGTTAAAGAAATATCTTACCAACGTAAACAAACTAGGACCCCCCCCCCCCCCCTCACCCACACACACACACAAACACACCAGACGATCGAACGTTCGCGCCTCTCCCACTTTCAAGTTCCATCTACGTTTAGTTGATGTAATAGACGTTGGGTGGCGCCACCAATCCGCGGCAATGTGCCCATGGAAACTTGTGGCTCTTCACGAGAACCGAGAAACATCCTCAGTAAAGTTGAGCAAGACATTCCCAAGAAAGTTGGACGTAGGCTGGCTGGACTTCGTTCGAAACTGTGAAAGGCAGTAGAAAGATAGAATTTTCTTCAAATCTTGAGAGAAATGGGCAGAAGGTGGACAGCAGAATATTTAGCAATCTATGAGAAACGTGGACACATAACGGACCTGAAGATTCGCTTCAATAATTTTGAGTGACGCTGGAAAGGATACAAACAGAATCAAGGAACGATACTGTCAAGAAATGAAAAAAATAAATGTGAAAAAAAAGGAAAACACGCCATCAAAAAGAAGCTTCCTGCAATTGTGTGTTGTACGTGAAACTGTAATGGTTTAGCGCTAGTAACCTACAGGCGTTTCTTCTCGAGCTACAGGTTTCTCCACTTATCTCCACCCCATTGACTCCACCCACTCCTCTCCATTGCACTGACTCAATGACCCATCGACTTTCCCCGTCGGGTCGGTCTGTGTCCACAGAGTTGGGGAATGACAAGCTGCCGCCGGTCACATGTCAATTTTTCCGCTAAATCTAGAGGGGAAGCTGAATTTGTGTATAGGTCACGTGACACGAAGTAATGTGACGTCATTTCCCGCTAAATTTAGCGGGGGAACTGAATTGGCGTTAACATCACGTGACGTCAATTTTTTCGCTAAATCTAGCGGGGAAACTGAATTTGTGTATAGGTCACGTGACACGAGCTAATGTGACGCCATTTTCCCGCTAAATCTAGCGGGGAAACTGAATGGGCGTTGACATCACGTGACGTCAATATTTTCGCTAAATCTAGCGGGGAAACTGAATTTGTGTATAGGTCACGTGACGCGAACTAATGTGACGTCATTTCCGCTAAATTTAGCGGGGAAACTGAATTGGCGTTGACATCACGTGACGTCAATTTTTCCGCTAAATCTAGTGGGGAAACTGAATTTGTGTATAGGTCACGTGACACGAAGTAATGTGACGTCATTTCCCGCTAAATTTAGCGGGGAAACTGAATTGGCGTTGACATCACGTGACGTCAATATTTTCGCTAAATCTAGCGGGGAAACTGAATTTGTGTATAGGTCACGTGAGCGAACTAATGTGACGTCATTTCCGCTAAATTTAGCGGGGAAACTGAATTGGCGTTGACATCACGTGACGTCAATTTTTCCGCTAAATCTAGCGGGGAAACTGAATTTGTGTATTGGTCACGTGACACGAGCTAATGTGACGCCATTTTCCCGCTAAATCTAGCGGGGAAACTGAATCGACGTTGAAATCACGTGACGTAAATTTTTCTGCTAAATCTAGCGGAAAACTGAATTTGTGTATAGGTCACGTGACACGAACTAATGTGACGTCATTTTCCCGCTAAATTTAGCGGGCAAACTGAATTGACGTTCAAATCACGTGACGTCAATTTTTTGCTAAATCTAGCGGGAAACTGAATTTGTGTATAGGTCACGTGACACGAACTAATGTGACGTCATTTCCCGCTAAATTTAGCGGGGAAACTGAATTTGTGTATAGGTCACGTGACACGAATTAATGTGACGCCATTTTCCCGCTAAATTTAGCGGGGAAACTGAATCGACGTTGAAATCACGTGACGTAAATGTTCCTGCTAAATCTAGCGGGGAAACTAAATTTGTGTATTAGCGGCGAGAAGTTTTGGTGGCGCCCTCCTGTGGTTCCCCTTTGTGACGTCATTACCTTGCAAACAACAAGTTAGATGGTGTTTGTTATTAGCATGGTGGAAGCTTGAAATCATTGCGCTCTTAAAGGAACACTGCCAACACCGTCAAAACTAAAGTTCTTTCATTCCTCTTATTTCCGTCGATGAAAATCCCCTTTCCGACGTCATAGTCAGCGTTCGGCCAATCGTGGAAGGCCGACCACAGCGACGCTTTCGGTCGCGCACGGGGCTAATAGGCCGCGTGACACAAACTAATGTGACGTCATTTTCCCGCTAAACATAGCGGGGAAACTAAATTGGTGCTAAGGTCACGTGACGTCAATTTTCCCGCTAAATCTAGCGGGGGAACTGAACTTGCTTGCAGGTCACGCGTGACCATGACACGTGACGTCAGTTTGTCCGCTAAATGTAACGAGGAAACTGAGTTTTTGTATAGGTCACGCGACATGAAGCTATGCATATCACGTTATTTTCCCAGCTAACTTTAGCGGGGAAATTCGCGGTTACGTTTTCTTCTGGCTTCACTTCATCTGGAAACCTAGGAGGGCAGTAAAAACTGGTGTCAACAAGGAGGGAATATTCGTCTAGGGGGAAAGTGCATTATTGTGTGAGGCTATAGGAAGTTTGCCGAGAACGAGAACGTGCATAGATAAATACCAGGAAAGCGGCGCAACCTACATTATACGCAAGGAATGCATTGAAACGCCAGGAATTATCATTATGGAGTCCAAGGGACTCGACAACACAATGACATTTCACGACGGAGTAGACTTTCTCAGAGCTCTGGAATCCTGTGTGGATCTTTTTCGGGTTATTGTTTCCTGTCAACGCTCACTTTTATCAACATGGTCCTACAGAAATTTTTAACATTATGTTCCTTTTCGGCCGTTGTGAGTTGCAGGCTTTTTGCCTTGTCTAACTGTATTCACAGAAAAAATCCACAGCAATCCTTTTGCATTGACACAGCGATTTGAAAATAATTACAATATTTTCTATTTAAACTTTTAACGAGCAATTCTTCTTACAATATTTTGCCCCCAAGGAGAGAGGCACAACGAAGTTTGCGCGTCGGTTCTCCTGCAAGAACGACGCTCGGCTTCCCGGAATGCTAGGATAGAAAATGGCATATCATTGCGATTCACACGATTGCCAGCGACCTCCGCGCTTTCCCGTGCCCCGTTGTTCGGCAGCACCGTGAGATGCAGAGTGAATTTTACAACATTGTGAAATGCGGGACATTTTGGAGATTTGGGAATTTCTCGCGAGGCGTGGGGCACGAGCCTTCAATGCGGGACAGTCTCGCGAGTCGCGGGACGGGTGCTCACCCTAGCCGTACGTTCTCAGCCCTGGGTTGGCTCCGGCGGCTCGTAGCGTGTGCGCTGCAGTTAAAGAAAATATTATTTTGGGTGGAAGAGGGGGGGGGGGGGGGGGGCAACCTCACCGAGTGCACCCTCCCGCGGCCTGGGAAAAGGGCGACAAAGAAGCCGCGCTTTGACACAAAGGAGCAGGTTAATGTTTTATTACCCAGCTACTGCGACCACTTCGGGTCAGCCTAACAAGCGGGCCCTGACTTTCACAAAAATGTGAATGGGACGTTTTGAGATACATCCGCGTTTGCAGACGACCGAGTCAGCGACGCTATTTACTTGTGGTGCCATCTCCCAATAGGCGCTGCAAGCCGACAACAGAGTGCGTCGTCTGCTCGCTGCGTCTATCGGGAGATGGCGCCACAAGTAAATAGCGTCGCTAAATCGGTCGTCTGCGAACGCGTCAAACCTTGACTTTGGCAAGATCTTTTCTCTCGTTTTTTTTTTTTTTATAGGAAGAGAACTGCGCCTCGAAATTTCCCACGGTGAAACTAGCTTGCTTAGTGCACATTCAGTGAAAGTTTGATCTTTCTATGTGCAGATGCCGATTTTTCCGGCTCGTTTTACAGCGGAAGGTGTTGTTAAGTCAATCGCTCCTCACTCGGAATGTGTCTCGGGTTCGTGAATATTGCGCTCTTATATATATATATATATATATATATATATATATATATATATATATATATATATATATATATATATATATATATATTTCGTCCCATATCTTTTTTTTTTTTTGTTGACGGGCATTTATAAAAATCATAGAGTTATTATAATGTACGCTAGAGGTTCAACTGGCGCTAGTGTGCTGACGCGAATTGAAGCAGACAGCAACCAGTCGAAACTTGACTTCCGGTAATGCATTTCTACGGGAAAAAAGGGAGTGCATTTTCTCCCTGCGCTCGATCATAAGAGCAAATATCCCGAATAATTCGTACGTACTAGGTAGCTTGGAACATTTCTCAGTCAGGACGATGAAAGAATTGGTCAGTTACGGCGTTTTTCTTTCGAATTCATCGCATTAAAAACGGTGCTAAAACGGCTTCGTACGTGTATTTATGTGCACTGTCGGACACTATCAGCGCGAACGCGGCGTCGGCGATTTCCAGCATGGGGGATATACATGCCAAACGAACGAAGGACATCTGGAAAATCAAGAGCGGCGGCAAGAACTACGCAGTAACACTGGATCAGTAACTCGCAGTGCATGTACGATCAAAATAAATTGAAGGCCACGTAATCTATTCCGATTTTAAATAAGTAAGTACCGTTTTATTCTTTCTGTCCCTGAGCGAAGCTGCTTGTTCTACGTTCAAAATATCACCCGCGCGCTCGATATCTTTGAGAACAAGTGCGCGATAAAAGCTACCCGGCAGAGAAAACAGTACGAAGAGACACCTTTCATAGCCCATGGACTTTATTCTCCACGTTTTGAAGGTTTTTATCCGCTCATGCACGACGGGGTTCATTTTCATATAGTGACAGGACTGGCATATTATCAATATACAAGTGTCACCGGAATGCTGGCGAGCCTTGAACACACTCTATATTCGTTTCGATTGTAATTTTGCTTTGAATCGTCGCTTGTTTTTACACACCTGCTGCGGAACACACGTTTGGGACTGAAATGTAGCGAAGTTAAATATCGTTCACTGATGAAGAAAAATGCGCTAACTAAAGCAATTACACTTTTACAGTGTTAATCAAGGTGCATGCTATTCGGTACGACCCAAATAACCAAAGTGTTCCGTGTTATTTTCCAGCGAAGAGACAAAATGCACGCGCGTTTTCCCATAGGAATGCACAGGAGCACCGCAAAAGTAGACTGGTTGCTGTCTGCTTCAATTTGCGTCACGGAAGCCGCATAGACAGTAGCGCCAGTTGAACCTCTTAGCGCATACATTATAATAACTCTATGATAAAATAGTTTTTAGTGGCTACTTTAAGTGGTACTTTCAGTGGTTACAAAACGGGCGGCATTGCGATCGCATCTAGTTCGGTTCTCGAGTACTGATCGGAGTCAAGTTTTCAAAGCAGACTCCTATGGCAATTTCCCAACTTGAGTTGTTCTAGTCACGTTGATCCATGTTCTTCGTTGGCCTCCATTTTCTCAGTAATATATATATATATATATATATATTATTCGGAAACGCATATGGTATGTACAGTGGATGGAGACTGAGACTTCGACAATGCCTAGCTTATTTTGACTGTCAAAGGAACTTAATTTTGTTATTTTCCCTGGCAGTTTGTGTCTTGAACAGGTGCGAATATGAAACATTTCACTGCGAATCGAATTTAAATATCTTTAAATACAAAAAAATTACATTGAATTAGAATTGAGCGTGTATACTTTAATAAATCACGGCTGGAAAATTATACAAAACCTGAAACTGGGTTCGTGGATAAGAGTTATAACAGTAATAAAAACACGCCTTCACTTTAATTTCTTTGTTTAAGGGGTTCAATTTTTTCCTATGAAAATAAACATTTTGATTACAAGAGGTTAAGAAAAAAAAAAAAGACCGTGAAAGATGAGTTGGGTAAAACATAATGCATCATGGCGAGCAAATACAGCCTTATTTTTTTGAATGTCGATTGATGCTTTCTCCTGCGGCACCGACCTTCAAAATCAGGGGTAGTACTATAGTTATACTTAAATAAGTCTGACCTACAATAGTGGGCAAAATGTCCGAGACCATCGGGCAAAACGAGATATGCTCTGACAGGTCAGCCGCTTCTCCTAGCACTCCGGTGCCAAGCAGTGAAGCTTGACGCTCTCGCGCCGGTGGTTTGGGCGAATTGGTTGTTTATGAAGAGGTCTCGTACACGTTTCTCGAAAAAAACTAATCGATTACAATTACTATTACTCTTGTTCTGAAAGCCTTCAATTAGATTACTTGATTACTTGAGAAAAAAACGTAATTGAACATTACTTCAAAAAGTAACCTTTAATTGTTTATTACTTTAGAGATTTTCTGCCGTCATCACTTGGAACAATGAGAAACTCAGTAAAAATAAAATTGATCACATCTCGAAAAGAAAACTACTCATCTGAATAAAACTAATTGTGTAAATAAATAAAAGGACGAGATCCGCTCCAAGATATCGGACTAAGCTTACACAAGAGTTTCTTCCATGTTCGAAAACGGGCCTATTGTAAGAGAATGACCCGACTACTCATCGTCTCTACCTGCCCTTTCTCGATTCCCAGATTGAGGTTTTTTTATACGTGGGCATGGCACGAGCGAGAGCGAATATCTCTTGAAATAAGGATTCTAGGTATTGTTAACTATACTGAGCTACGGTGAGCTAGATTCAGCTCCGGAGACATCACTTTTGTGCTCATTGTGGCTTGTTTTTCGCCTCCAAGTTAGTACAAAGAAGCTTCTCCTTTCTGCTTCCTTCTGGAGCCACTTCCGCCAAAATAGGTGGATTCTTATGGAACGCCAAACAATTAAGACGCATGTGACAAAGAGGTTACTTTTTTATTTTTTTTATTTTGACACCTTAGCATTTACGTTGTCTAGATTTAGTTTTGTCTTGGGGGCAGACGAGTGTAGATATGCTTCGAGCCGAATTTGGATTGAACAGTTAATAGAGACAATTGTTCTGCATTAACCATCGAACTTCCCACTGAAAGGTTTTTGTAAAGAACTCAAACTTGACGGTTCCAGCTCGAACCCCAACAAACTACTCTGTGAAC
Source organism: Ixodes persulcatus (assembly GCA_013358835.2). Lineage (NCBI taxonomy): Eukaryota > Metazoa > Arthropoda > Arachnida > Ixodida > Ixodidae > Ixodes > Ixodes persulcatus. Next base: position 687,358 of record JABSTQ010009804.1, on the reverse strand, counting down.
CGTCCAGACAAAGAGCCTGACTTCCATTCGTAGAGCTCGGTAACAATGGTTCTATGCTTTACGGTTTCCATCGTTTAAAAGCTGATAAAGTGAACATATCGCAGCATTTTTAGCTCGAAACCTGGTGACTAAGTTTTCGAGTTGTTAAAACCAGAAAACGGGGGGGGGGGGGGGGGGGGGGGGGGGGAGGAAGGGGGAAAGGGGGGGGGGAAGCTATAACTGTTACAAGTATTACTTCCAAAAGTCATAAGATTACTCGTTTGATTACTACGTAATAAAGGTAATCAACCGAATACAAAATTACTTTAAAAATTATCGATTACAAGTAATTTGACTATAATGTAATGAGTATCGTACAAGTCTGTTCATGAGCTCGAGGACTTAAAGGGACAATGAAGGCAATTTCGGATATTTTTTTGGCGATTGAACTGGGTTCCAGGCACGTCTCAGGCCACGTTGCCCAAATTTCAGCCGAAACCGGCGCTTGTGTGCCGCTCAAATCAATTAAACAGTCGCGGTAATAATCGTACCGGGATCGACTGGGGCGACGCCCCGAGAGTTGCGGGAGAATCCAGGAGAAGCGGAGCTCACGTGACCGATCCGGAGCCAAGAAGCGCGACGTCACAAAAGACGCGTCAGCGATTGGTCGGAACGAGTGACGTGCCCTCGGTCACGTTTTGGTTCGCAGTTTTTAGGAATACTGTTCTAATTTCAGCTTGAATAACCATGAAAAGTATAAATCGAACCGGAGATGATTACTAAACCGTAAATAAAACAGCATACTGATTTTTTTCTTTGCTAAGCTGGACGCGAAACGGGCAAGGAGCAACTATGGGCAAACGAAATAAATAAAAAAGAATGCAGCGCGGAGCACGCTAGAGACGTCGATCTCGTATTTCCTTTGGGAGCACGGTACTCGAAGGATTCTGCAAAGTGGTAGTCATGCCAAATTTGTGCGCCGTAGATGGCTGTTCAAACGGTCGACTGAAGACCAGTAGTCGTTCTTGTTCTTTGACGACGAAATGAGTGGACGTCCGACTCTGGTGAAAGCAAAAATGGTGCTGTTTATTTTCTCCTTGGGGAGCGTCCCCCGCGGAGGAACCGGTTCCAGGGTCGCTGTCGCATTCCCCTCGGTATTTCCCCCGCGTCCCCGTCGGACAGGGACAGGGCCTGTCCTTCGGCAACGCGCCGCTCTCGTCTCGCCCGTGCGAATGTTGCTCACAGCTTTGCTGCTCGGAGCCAGCGGGCCCCCGCGTTGCCGGCTGGGCGGTCACCGTTGGCCTCGGATGATAGCGAAGAACGCCACACACGTACCCCCGTTCCATTGGCGTTAGGCAAGGAGGTTAGAAGTATATTCTCCATGGCGTTAGGTCACTGAACGGAAGCCCGAACCGAACTCGCTCGCGAGAGCGGCATCGTCGTCGTCGTCCATGTTGACAGATCCGACGAAACGATCGCGCCACCGCAGTGCTATAACCCACCGCGGTAACCAGTTTCGATCTCCTAAAAGCTACCAATACCGACTATTCACACTTGACGTCACTCCCTACGTCACCTCCGTTTTCGGAGGCCCAGACATGAGAATGGAGATAGTTCAGTTTCGGTTTCTTCAGTTCTTTTTGTAGGCACAGAAATACGCATCACAAATGTCTACAAAAAATTGGGCAGCGTGCCAGGTTCCCAAGAAGCCTAAAAACACCATTTAAAAAAATTAAATAAAATCGTCTTCATTGTCCCTTTAAGAGCGCAAAAACACGGACGAGGAAGAGACATATACAGCACGGACTGACGCTAACTTTAAACAGATGTAATCGAGGCGGTCGAACCAGCACGCACGCGTAAGCACTCTTGCCTATATATCTTACCACCGGCGCGCGAGCCGTCAAGCTTCACTGCTTTGCACCGGAGTGCTAGGAGAAGCGGCTGACTTGTCAGAGCACATCTCGGTTTGCCCGATGGTCTCGGATATCTTGCTCATTCTAAAGGACGATTACACGCTCGCGTCGAGTCCGACCATGTGCGATTGCAAACGGCTTGCGACGTATGGGTTGCTATGGCAACACCTGCGTCGGCTCCAAACAGAAAAGGTTTCTACCCCGTTTTGTTGGACGCAGCGATTGCCATAGCAACCCGTACGTCGCAAGCTGTTGTAGTTGCAGTCGGTCGGACTCGACGCGAGTGTGTGAATCGCTCTTATACCGAGGGATTGCTCTCGCCTGTTTTCAGGCGGCTCTGACAAAAAGCTTCCATCGCGGTTTGACGACTAGCTTTGAACTTCAGGTAGCACGCGAAGACAGGCGGGCTATCCCGCCGGCTTGATTTCCAGTCTCTGTGAAAACCTCCTTCGAAAGATCAAAAGTAAAGGCAACACAGAAAACAGTCAGCGAGAAAAAGTAAAAAAACACAAAGACGACAGGACGGGCGCTAACTCACAACTGATTTTATTAGAAAATACATTGTGACTTATATACATAAAATCGTTTGCCACACCTACAATACAACCAATCACCACTCTCACAGGCAGCTATCTACACAAGTTACTTCTTTTTTTTTTTGAGCAGAAAGAGAGAAGGCAAGCTAACGCAGTTGTCATCTTTCCTTTTGATGTAAAACGCCTCTATAATCTTTCTCTCGTTTTTATCTTTTGCTTCCTTTAAAACCTTTGTTGCAGCCAAAAGAGGTAGTCAGCGCATTCCCTGCAGTGGTCAGCAAGGTGTCCCCCCGCGTTGTTGCGCACAGAAAGATTATGTTCCCGTGCCCAATCGTTAAAACAGCGGCCGGTTTGTCCGATATAAACTTTTCCACGGCTTAACGGCATCTCGTATACAACATCGGTGACACATTCAGTGTACTGCACTGCGTGCTTCTTAGAGCGGAGTGTTTTTTTTTTGTTTTTTTTTTTCTGCCGTGTAAGCATCGGACAGATTTTCGAAAGCTTTCAAGGGGCCGAGAAAACAACGTTTACATCGTATCTGCTAGCTATCTTTTTAATGTTGTGAGACACTTTATGCCATTATGGAGTCACATGGACACGTCTTTTAACTTTATTTGTCTGGCTGCCCCCTTGTAGGCTAGTTTTTTTCTTGTTTTTTTTTTTTTTTTTGTTCGGAGTAGGCTCTTACAGCAGCTCGAAATTAGGTTAGGTGGGTAGCCTACGTTTTTGTAACCTTTTTACTTGCTGAGCAAAACTGATGGCCATCTTGTGTTTGCAACGTTTTGCTAGAGCTGCCTGGAGACACGTTAAGGCTATACCTCTCTTGCCCAGTTTAGAATGTGCACTTTTGTAAGAAACAAGGCTTTTCTTGGAACGCGGGCTACACTTCCAACAAACATGGTCTTCGGAAAGTATGATCATAAGGTCCAAAAAACGAATGCAGTTCAGCACGGGAATTTCCCATGTAAACTTAAGTCCACCTGACGCTTCTCTAAAAATATCGGCGATCCCCGCAACATACTCATCCAACCCCGAATTTGTGTTTAAAATTAAAAGATAATAAACACTTTAAAGGGGCACTGACACGTCAAAATCATATTTTTTTTTATTATCCGAAACGATTGAAAACGATGCCGGGACATTACCCTCAAAATTCGAAACTTGAAAATTCAGTATTTGTGAATTAAAAAAACAATTTCCAAATGCCGAATTTGAAGTTCCCGCGCGATCCGCGCCAGTACAGCGAGTCAAATTTTGCGGTCTCCTGAGACTCGACTTTTTTTTAGACCTCCGCCGTTGCCACGGCAACCCCAAGCGAGATGGAGGTGATATCACGCCGGCGCGGGAAAGAACCGGTTTCTTTCCCCACTCGCCGTGTTGCTCGCCGACGCCGCCGCCATGTTTTCCGAGGGAGGGTACAAATCTAGGAAGCAACATCACACCGAACTCTGATTTCTGGTATTTCAGAAAGAGGGGCCGTAGGGCGCTCGCAATTGCGTTAAAAAGCATGTTTTACGATTGCCGTTATTAAATGTTATAGAAAATTCACCTACAAAGCTTCTAAAATTCCTGATTTTTGACGTCACCGATCAAAAGAAGCGAGGAGGTGAGCGCGGGAAATTTAAACGCCAAAAATAAAAAGGCGCACGCGCGCGCGGGGAAATTTTTTTTCGCGATGCGGTTTTTTTTGCGTGTCTGTGACTACAACTTGCATCGTTTTAGACAATAAAAAAAAATACGACCTTTGGGTTGTCAGTGCCCCTTTAACTACATGCAAATCACGTAGGCATTCCGAAATGCGCCTGTCTAATGACAGTAAAAATATATTACATCAAACAGGGGCAACCGACAAGCCAATACAAAAACCAGATTTTTGTACAAAGAAACGTTCATTGTAACTGACGGCAGTGGACTGAAGGTAAAAGACCAACAACTTTAAAAAAAATGTTCGCCACCAACGCCCGCGGAACTTTGAAAGTTGATTTCTCCCGACTCGTTAATTTTATCCCGAACAGCTCGGAGTAAACCATCGTGAGGCACGGAATAATAAAGATCCTCAACATCTACAGAGAACGCCGAGAGGGCCCATTTTTACACTCCTCTCTAAACACTTCAATAACTTCATCCGAGCTTCGTACAAGAAAAGGGTCCTCCAGACCCAAAGTGTCCAGGGGACGCTGTAGATAACGACTAACGATAAACTGCCAAGTGTTCCCCTCAGAAACAATGGCTCGGAAGAGACAATCAGCCTAGACAAGGGATAGATCATTTTGTTTAAAAAACAAAAAAAAAAAAAACAGATTTTTTAAGAGGAGGCTTTGTTTTAGGAAGTTGACTCACAGTGTCTTTGAGGAAGTCCACACCATCGCCAATCGCACGCCCCTTGTTCTGTTCACCGGCACGATCGGCCACAGGTCGAACCATGGCGAGCAGCTCTGGTCGCGTCATGGCTCGAAGCTGAGAGAGAGAGAAAACTTTATTGACTGAGGAAATGGGTCAAGGAGAGTAGAGGTCATGGTGGTGGTGGTGGGCGAGGGGCCGAAGGCCCATCCCCTCCTGGACGTCTTCTCCTTTATTTAGGTTGGTGGTCCCGTGGTGGCGGTCGGCCGAGGCTTCCCGGCGACCTCTTTCGCCCTTTTGACCAGGCGGGCCTGTAGGTCCGGGTCGGGGCTGCGAAGCGAGGCCTCCCACCTCTCCTCAGAAGGGATTTCGGGGAAGGGATCCTGAGGGCATGCCCAGATGATGTGGGCCAGGTTGGCATGGGCGCCACATAAGGGGCACACCGATGTTGGATAAAGGCTGGGGTGGATATGGGTCATGGTGGCCGGGTTGGGGAAAACTCCCGTGTGGAGTTGGCGCCAGACGTGTGATTGTTCTAACCTAAGGGATTTGTCCGCCTGCGGATAGATTCTGCGGGAAAGGAGGTAGTAGGCGGTAATGTCATGATATCCGACCAGACGGTCCCGCGCGGACCGGGCTCCGTGGTAGGGATACAGGCTCGGCCCAGCCCGGATAGTAAGTCCTCGGGCTAGGTCGTGGGCCGCCTCGTTTCCCTCGAGCCCAGAATGCGCAGGGGTCCAGATCAGTTGGACTTGAGATTGCGGGGGGTTTCTGCGCAAAATTTTGAGTGCCGTTGCGGATATGCGTCCGGCGGCAAAATTTTGCAAAGCGGTTTTAGAATCGGTAATGATTGTTGCGGGGGTAGGGTTAAGGGTTAGGGCCAGCTCTATCGCCGCTTCCTCCGCCGTTTCCGGGACTTTGGGCCTTTTTTTAGAACTTCCTTGACTTCCGCTGGAAGAGTAGCACCTCCCAAAACGGTGACGTTGTCAGTGGAACTCTCGGCTGAGTCTCTCGCTTCGTGGTAACCTTAGCCGCGCCCTTTGCCAACTTCTTGTGCTCTGCGTACCGGCGAATGGCATTCTGCTTTTCCCATCCTCCTTGAACGACAGTCCAAGTCAGTCCAAGTTCAGTCTGACCTGTCTCCAATATTCAGATTTCAAATTTTGCACGACCTTAACGACCTTCTACAAGGGGGCAGTCAGACAACTGAAGTTAAAAGACGTGTATACATGTGACTCCATATTGGCATAAAGTGTCTCACAACATTAAAAAGATAGCTAGCGGATAGGATGTAAACGTTGTTTTCTCGGCCCCTTGCAAGCTCTCGAAAATCTGTTCGATGCTTACACAACAGAAAAAAGGCACTCTGCTCTAAAGGCCCGTTCACACACTTGCAACCGAGCACGACCGAGAGGGACAAGCCCCCTCTTAAAATTTCTTAGGACGAGAGAACGCACTGGCACGCTGGCGCCATCTATGCGGTGACCCTGCAACTGCATTTCACAAAAGCGAAGGTTCTGCGGGATTTCCGAGGTGAAATGTGCGTAATACCTACGGGGAAGGCTCGTTTATAACGTTGACGAAAGTTTTTCAACCCAAGAAAGAAAGGATGATGCGCAAGAGAAATAGAAAATATGCCGGACCACCAAGTCTCAACTGCTACCCAATAGATGGCGCCAGTGTGTCCTCTCGTCCTAAAAGATATTAAGAGGTTCCAAGGCTCTCTGTCTTAAGAAGTCGCAAGTGTGTGAACGGGCCTTCAGAAGCACGCAGTGCAGCACAAAATGTGTCACCAATGTTGTATACGAGATACCGTTAAGCTGTGGAAAAGTTTATATCAAACAAACCGGCCGCTGTTTTAATGACAGGGCCGGAAACATTACCTTTTTGTGCGAAACAACGTGTGGTGACACCTTGCTGACCACTGCAGGTAATGCGCTGACTACCTCTTTTGGCTGCAACAGAGTTCTTTAAAGAAAGCAAAAGATAGAACCGAGAGAGAGATTATAGAGGCGTTTTACATCAAAAGGAAAGATGACAACTGCGTTGGCATGCCTTCTCTCTTTCTGCTCCAAAAGGAAGTAACTTTTGTAGCCTGTGACCTGTGAGACCGGTGATTGGTTGTATTGTAGGTGTGGCAAACGATTTTGTGTATATAAAGGACAATGATGTTTTTTCTTATAAAATCAGCTGTGAGTTAGTGCCCGTCCTGCCGTTTTTGTGCCTTTATGGTCCTTGTTGTTTTCTTTTGCGCTTTTTAGCCTTTTAAATTTGTTAAAAGAGCAAAAAACAAGAAAGGGAAATCGTTGAAGCCTATTTTATAGAATCCTGAGATGACAACTGCGTCAGCACGCCTTAGATGCTACTAAATGACAAGGTAGTTTCTTTTCTAGATGGTGTTGTGTAGACACGTTGTTGAACTGATACGAGTGTCCGAAGCATTGTCACGTGTTGTTTGTGTTTATATGATAGTTTTTATCCCAAGGGGTCGGCAAGATAGGCAAGAGTGTTTACGCATGTGTGCTGGTTTGACTGCCTCGATGAAATCAGTCGAAAGTTAGCGCCAGTCTGTGTTGTATGTGTGTCTTCGTCGTCCGTGTTTCCTTTTTTTTTCACTTTTACGTTTTTTTTTAGAATTTGATGAACCAACTTAGGTTAGGCCGGTTATGCCTTCCGAAATTTCTGGCGCGCAAGGCTCTGAAATTGCTGGTGCATGCGCAAAACAGTGCCAAACTCTAAAAAAAAAAGAAAAAAAAGAGCAATTACGGGATTGGTGTGAAAGGAAAACAAAATTTGCGGCGACCCTGATTTAAACTACAATTTGCTTTCTAGATTGAAAAAAAAAAAAAAACGAATGTACGAAGGACTTTTTATTTTCTCGTGATCGAAATCAGCCCTCCAAATTACTGAAGGTATTTTGACTTTACTGCTAAGCATTAACACATGCAAAACTCATGATCGACACTTAATTGCGAACGAATGTTTGTAACAAATATTGGTCGTGGATTTTCAATAATAAGGTTATGAGCTGGGTTAGCGGGTAGGTTAAGAGATAAAACAGCGCAAAAGGGGTACTAAGGGAAGCGACAAACCGGACAGGACAGAGCGCTCTGTCCTGTCCAGTTTGTCGCGTCCTTTTGTACCTCTTTGCGCTGTTTTATCTCATTATGTTTAATCGTGGGTTTTCACTTTCTTTTATTATCGTTTTTTTTTAGCAACTCTTTTAATGTTTATTTTCAAGAGACTGGTTTTATCGATACACAGATCATTAAATATTTTTGAATTACACAAATTACTGGGTTATCTCTTTACATTCCATCGCGTGTTAGGTTCCGAGGCATACCATCAGCAAAAATACGCATGCTCAAAATTAGAGGACGAGCTGGTGGTAGATGAACATAGTTACAAAAAACCAGGAGACTGGGATAAAGAAAGGACGGACACCCAGTGTGTTTATCCGTCCTTTTTTTTTTTCTCAGTCTTGGGTTGTTGTTGTTGTTGTTGTTTTGTAACTATTATGTTCAACATTATAACCTTTTTTTTCTGTTTTTTACAAAACGAGTTTGATTTTGTGACACGCTGTGAAATAAACAAAGAAGAAACAAATATATATTGGAGTTTTATTCCTTCTCACTGTCAAACAGCCGACGTAGAAATTTATTTTGCCAAGTTTCAGGCATAGCTAAGAGACCTCTCAGTCAAACCAGGCACGTAGCTAGGATTTTGAATCGGGGGGGGGGGGGGGGGGGGGGGGGGAGGGGGAGGGGAGGGGAAGGGAGGGGAGTCCATGGCAAAATGCTCTATGAGAGGGAGGGGGGAGAGGAGGCCCCCAGCAGAATGAAAGATTTCGAGGGGGGGGGGGGCGGATGAGACCCCCCCCCCCCCCCCTGGATACGTGTCTGAGTCAAACTATTGTTTAATCAATTAAAGTGTGCTCGATTGCTTGCTTACTTAAAGGAGACAAACTTTCCAGTTTTGCCACTAGCATTATAGTCACGTGGCGGCTTCACAAACGCGGGGCGCGCGCACAATGCAGCAGTCTGATTGGCTGCGGAGAGATAATCTAATTATCTCTCCGCAGCCAATCAGACTGCTGCATTGGGCGATAAGAACTCTGAACAACCAATCACGAAGCAAGAGGCATAAATTAACATATTAAGACGCGCCCATGTGTTTCCCTCGTGGGACCCGAGAAAAATCAGGCATAGGTATTTAGGATTAAATACCAATAACTGCCTCGTTAGGGGTTAGTTCGAGCATTACTGACTTTTTTTTTGTAGTGTTAGTGTGCGGGTTCAGTAAAAATTGATGTCCACCCACATGGACAGTGGGACTTTACACTTCAAGTCAGGAAAATGAACACATATTTTATTCAACATATTATGAGTTAATTTTAACAAGTTAGTCTTCGGGCTGAAGAGTAACAAAGCGAGTGATATCGGCAAAACAAAATTAGGCTCATTTCTTGGTATAAAAATAAAAAAAAGCAGTGCCATTCAGTTTCAGTGAAGAGGAAGATATCACAGGACGTGCAACGGTGCCGAGTTTCCTTTGAGCAGCCTGCACCGTGCAGCATTCTTGATGTCGTCCTTCTTTGACATGTGAAGTGCCTGCGCCGTCCGGACGGGCAAGCTTGGCATCGGCTTGACTCTCTTGCGCGGAACTTGTGGCACCGTACACACTGTCTCAAATGGCATCAGCGGAACTTGTTGTTAGTCCTGAAAATATTAACACAATCAATCAAACCGATTGTTTTCACTTCGCGAGTGTTTGACATTGATGGTGAGCCAAAACATGGTCATCGCGAATTTCATTTCGCAAGTTTTGGGTCCCAGCGTCCACCCACGTGGACACACAGTTTGACAAGCGACTACTGCAGCCCATGCTAATACTGTTGTCAATATTAAGCATTATTAACCATCTCTGAACTTTCAAGAGCACTAAAAACATAAATTAACACAGCCTCCGTTTGTGTAAATCACGTAAACTGATTACATACTCTTGGCGTAGCCCGTTGAACGTGCGAGCGCTGCAGGTCGCCGTTCGGAACAGCGAGCAGCCAGTTGTTTTCAGTGCTGTTTGCTCAACACTCCTCCAGATGGCAGCACAGACTATGTCCATGACGATGGACAGGCGTTCTTTCCTGTTTGCGATGCCGTTTTTTTTCAGCAATTCAAAAACCCAATGTCCACACTGGTGGACGCAGGGTCTCAGGAGGTTAAGCTGTCACGTGACTATCATCTCCCATGGATCGATGGAATGCTATTTTCTCCTTAGTCGAACTACGTTCTGTGCACGGTATATATGGCCGGTGACGCGTTTAAGTAAATTAGTTGCGGAAGACCCCGAGAAACAGTAATAAATCTCATTGTTTCTCGGGGTCTTCCGAAACTAATTTTTTTATTCTTTTCTTTCTAATCTTTTTTTTTTTTTTGCAGAAGATGTAAACAAAACATATATTTTAAAGTTTTTTTTTTATTAATTTTTTTACTTACACACAAGTGATTGCGATCGCCACTCCACAGATAAATGCATCGCATGAATGTTGCGAATCCGAAATTGCTTTGCGAGACATTGGTGCGAAAAATGAAATATCTAAATTTATTTTTTAATGAAGCCGTTTATGCTTAAATAAAAAAAAAAAAAAGGCGCATTTTTGTTTTTATATTTTACCTACTTTTCCTTGCTTGAGGTATGCTTACAAAATTTAATATTTCGGTACGAGAACCTCGGTCAAGTTAAGATGGAGTGCGCACATTGACGGTATCTGGTAGCACTCATCAGAAACTTGGCTTCTTGAAAAGAGCCCTAGGTGGAACGGCTGAACTTCTCAGAGACGAACGTAAGTTTGTTCAACATTAGAATATGTCAACCTCGTTGGGGACCCACACACACACAAAATCGTACACGCAAGCGGTAGCGTATTCGAATAGTATGATCACCACCGATCTATGTCGGAACTGTACAGGAGTCAACCCCTGGCTCGATCCGTAGAAGCGGCTCGGCCACATTTCTTCTTTTCATTGTAGAACTCATTCTTATATTCAATCAAACAAGCTACTGTACATGTATAAAGATAGAGGAGCGAAAGCATTTAAATTTACATGTTTTCGTCGGTATAGATAACGTTAAAAATTTGAAAACGCTTTCTGCCTTATATTACACATTTTTGAAAAAAAAAAAACAACGGAATTTACGTACGAAAAAGGGGGCGTACACATAACGTCTCAAACGCAGCTCATGAAACGCAAGCGGAGCTGCGTTTGGGACGTTTTGTGTTTGTCCCTTTCTTCATCTGTCATCTCCATTTTTTTTTCGTTTTATTTTTTTTTTTTTTTCAAAAAAATGTGTAACATAAACTAGGTCGCCTGTCTACTCACTCTATCTTCAATTTCTGCGTTATATTATTGATTCATCTATGTTGTGTAGCCGGGCGTCAATATTAAAAAGAAACTGACACCCCCATTTTTTTTTTTTAATTTGCCAGGCGATTTATTATGGTGTCAGAAGGCTGCCCAATCAATGTTTTGTTACAACGAAACGTATATTTTATTAAAGTAAAAAAAAAAAAAAACTACTCGAAACCGAAACAGAAACTGAACTGGGGAGGAAGAAGAAATATAGAGGAGGAGAAAGTTACCGGAAATCACGTAAATGTGAAACTTTTTTTTTTTTTTTTCATTCAACATATTTGCAAGATTTTAGAAGCCACCAAAAATCGCTGTCTTATTTTCTGTCTATTTTTAGTATTGAGTGTGTGCCTTCGATGTCCCGCGACTTTGATTATCTTCGGTAGTTTTGTCTAACCCACAGAAAACGGCTCGTGACCACGGAAAAGAGAGTGAGCGCGACTCACAACGGCCAATTCTCGATCGGCGGTTTTCGGGCAGAAAGAAAACGAATTTCGAGCTGCAAATTGTGTCCTGGGTAGTTGGGCTCTCATATGTCATGTGCAAATAAAAACCTTGGCGAGCATAAATACCCTGTCAGTGTCCCTTTAATATGACAATCTGCCCCGATTGAAATTTCACTTTTCTACAAATGTATTTTACTATTCGTTTAGTGCATGAATAGGAAGGACCAGAGGGATCCCCAAGACCCCTCGTTATTGTCCTATGGTGCTATAATAAGAGTAGTAAAAACTAGAATAACGAAACTGACTTTTTTCAAGTAAAGACAGTCGGATTAGCTCATCCATTTCAACTATTTTTAATTCAAATCACAATACTTAAATTCCGTCGCTCGCAAACATTCACTTGGGCTATTAGTCTTGAGATATATGATCAGTATATATGTGCTTAACCCGAAGTTCAGAGCATACGCAAGAAAGCTTGTTGAAAGTAATTAGAAAAGAGATTTGACATAACACGAAAAGCAGTTTCATTGAATGTTTCGTTTCCCATGCGGGAGGCATTGTCAGTGAAGGGAGCAGTGGGGAAGGCAAACGCGTTTAAACATTCGTTTTTCATGTTATGCGAAGCCGTTTTTCTTGTTACCTTTACGATGCGTTCACCCTGCTTCTCTAGAATTTTTACAAGCAATGTTTAGAGTTTTAAAAGTCACTCGTGTCGTTCGATTGTAATAAAGTAATATGGAGGACATGACAAAACGGGTTATTTTAGGAGTGAAGTGGAAATATCTGGCAAGCAGATTGGGGTATACCTTAAAAGCTTCATAACAAGACTAAAGCGGTCTTCGCTCAGCAATCTGAAAGAAACAAACAATTATGAAAAATCGAATATTTATTTTGATGTCATTTAATTAAAATACTGCTTGAAGCAGGCATTTACGTGCGAAAAACTAAAAAAGAAAAATAATTTCTGTTTTTTTTTTTATTTTTGCGGCCGTCTTGAGTGTAGGGAACAGATGACGGTGTGGGGCCTGGCAGAACCTCGGTCTCATAAAGATCAGCAGCTCAGGATGATTCCACAATTTTTACAAAGACAATTCCTACGAGACAAACCAAACAAAACGGGACAGTAAACAACCTGAAATCGTTTGCTCAAATAAACCGCAAGTATAAACTTCGGTAGGTACTAATCGTGTTGCGAGAAAATATTCAACTGGAAATCGACAATAAAAGTCGGATACGTCATGACGTGATAAAAATACTCAAACTTTAAAAAACATGTCACACAACTGTCACGCGATAAAAAAAAAAGAAAAAAAAACTTTAATTAGAAAACAATATTACTTAAAACAAAAACAGATCTGTCATTTGATTAACAAGAAATTCAGATGAAATTTCAATGAAAACATACTTATTTGAAACCTACGTATAGTGACTATGTTTGTCAACGCAACACACTGTCCACAAAAAAATTAATGAAATCTCGCTGGCAACAATCTTTTGCATTCAGGTTTAATACTATAAAAACGTTTTATGAAAGTCTAGGTCCATGTCGCTTCTATGTAAACTTTTGGTGCACCGAAAAGGTTTAGGTTTCTGGGCTATATTTGGCTCTTAAGTTTCGCGTGAAATATTTCTTTTTGCCTTGTTTAGACTACAGCGCTCATGCCATGAAAAGCCAGAAATAAAGTGTCCCACCATGAATCCACCATCAATGGAGCGATTCGGTGCAGATATGAGCCTATGTCAGATTGTTCAACAAACCAGAACACCGCTTCAAAAATCCCAACTTGTCGTAGTTTCGAGTTACTGGCCATTTCACACGGTATACCTTAAAATCGAAATAAACAGTCTTTTACCAGAAGGGCCAAAACGTTACCGCCGATCTGCAGCTTACTTCTGCATTTAGAATTCTGCCTTCCCAAGTACTGTATTTTTCGGATTATATCATTCGCAATGAACAGATTTCATCAGAAAAACTAAATTTCGGTTGAAGTTTTTCGAGGGCATTTAGGGTGAGGTTTCCCGTACCCGATGCATATATTCTCCACCTGGTTCTATACTACTCGTAAAATATTTACATGCGTAGCACATTCCGAAAAATGTCCGATTTAATCATATAGCAATAATAATAGTAAAAAAAAACGTAATCTGTTTTACAAAAATCCGTCATATCTCGTCATCATGAATGATCTTAAAAAACCAACTCCTGCCTCATCTGTACATTGTTCGCATCGCGTAAAACTTAAACTTTTAAACATGTGTAGTCTGCGGAATGGAGTTAAGAACATACCGTACACCAGTGTAGCATATTGAGACACATTATTACACATAAGAAAAGCTATTTGTTACAACTTGTAAAAAACAGCCAATAATCTAAAAAAAAAGAAGTGCGATAGGGGATTGTTGACGAGTCGCAGCGGCCTGAACAACCTTTGCTCACAAGCATTTTCTTGGCAGTCACGCTCTCGTTCGGTGCGACGAAAACATAGCAACCGCACGAACAAACGTTTTGCAACATCAACGAGACCCCGAGTTTTGCTCGACGGTGCACAACAGCGACGAAGCAACAAGCAAGAGAGAGGCGCTCTCTCTTTGAAGCAAGAAGGTATTTCAACGTCCTTGCTCCGAAGGGTCCGCGAGGGAGTGACTCTCACCCGCGGCGCGGACGCCAAGTTGGCGTTCGAGCTCCTTGACGCGTAATAAGTGTATTTGGGAAAGGTCCTGCTTGCGCCCGAACAGCAGTCCTGCATGGGCCGTTGAATATTCCGAGACGGGGAGGAGGAGGGGGGGGGGGGGGGGGGGTACGAACTCCGTTTGCTTTTAAGCTGACAGTTGAGTGGGAACGACGCGTTCGCCGGACCAATCAGCGACCTCCCTTTGATCACGTGACACCGTTCTCTGTGCATGAGTATGGGGCGGAAGCGCGCTCATGTGGTGAACGATGACCGTAGCTTCCACTGCACTGTCAGCTTAGGGGGAAAGGGACCGGAGGTTGGTGACGAGGGGTGCCACAAGAACCGTTCCGTCCCAACACGTCCGCTCGAAATAGCCCGCGCAAGCTTCTTTCTTTGCTGCAACTCGCTCCGCTGCGCCTCCAAAGCCAAACCCCGACTCTGAGATATTCTTTTTTTTTTCTTCTTCCCGTTAATCTTTGCCAAGGTTGCTTGCGTCGCGCACCTTCTCGCGCGACATTTTTGTCCAACGCGTCAGCAGCCTTCGTCACCTCCGAAGTGAGCTCAGAGGAGGGGGCAACAAAGCTGGTCAAGGCCACACAAAGCCCAAGAGGGGCCTCCTCTAAAGCCTAATCGCCTCCGTCTACAAATCCTCCGTCCTTCGCGTCGCGCGCGTACACACGGCACCGGATTAACGCGGCTTAAGAAACGAAAAAAAGAAAATGAATAAAAGCCGAGGAGGACGGAGGGAGGAAACGAAATCGTTTAGTTTTCAATCCCCGAACACGCACGGGTTTGAGGGAAGACTTCGCCAAAAAGAACCGGCCAAAACACCGCGCGCGTCGCCGCGACGGAACAAACCGCAGCTGCTCTCGAAACCGGCGACGCACCCGGCGACGCTTTTTCGGTTTTCGGCGACGCGCGGCGGCAGTGCGGCGGCGCGGCCACGCCGACGGGGGCGATGCCAGCGCCGCCGCTGCCGCCGCCGCCGCCGCACCACCGCCCCTTGGCCGAAAAGCGGCGGCGCGCGCCGCGAATTTCGCGGCCCCTTCACCCGTCAATCACGGGCGCGACCAATGGAGACACGCGGCGGAAACTCCTTCTTTCCCACCTGCTCTTCCGGCGGGCTCCGCCCCCTTTTTGGCGTTTCTCCGAGCGTTTCGGCGTTTCTTGCTTTACTTGTTAGTGCCCCTCTCTCTCTTCATTCTCCTCCTCTCCCCGCCTCGAGCCCCCTAGCGGCGCGACCGTGCGACTCTCCGTCGAGCCGGCGGGCTGTGCTTGCTCGCTCGTGGAGAGCGCGGCCGAAGTCGGCGTATTCAGAAGCCGCCGGGGGCTGGCCAGGCCACGCGCGTTGTGACACACGACTGGACCACGCCGAGAGAAGCCAAGACTTTACCACGCGGAGTCGCCGAGAGTTTTGTGCTACGCCGCCGCGAGTTTTTCGTGGTCCGGCGCCCCAGCTGACGACGAGCGCGGCTCCCAAGGGCGTCCCGACCGGGCCCCCCTTCTCCAACGTGTGCGTACCACCACCAAGCCGGGTCGCGGAAAGTAGCTCCTTCACCGGACGAGTGCTGTGTTTATCTTTCATTTATGGGATAGTTTTTTTTTTTTTTGGCCATTGCGATTGTCTGTTCATGATCGACTGATTCGGCGGCTGTGTTGTTGTTTTTGGTGTGTGTATTTTTTTTTTCCTCCGGTCTTCATTTGTGCGTGTGTGTGGGTGTGAAGTGCGCGAGAACCCGGCGTGGCTTGCGGCAAGGTGAAAGTGCCTGTGAACTGCTCGGTACGGACGAGCAAACGTGGTGTCGGTTAGCGGCTGCCTGCTTTCTGATTGGATCTCGAGATGTTGATTGTTTGAGAGTGATTCTTGGGGCGAGAGCTTGTGAGACGGACGACCGTTTTCTGTTTACAGCGCGCGACGCGTGAAAGCGATACAGAGGTGAACCACGTGTTAGATATGTAACTTGTTCCAAATTGGCACCTAGGATAGCCAAAAAGAAAAAGAAA
Source organism: Ixodes persulcatus (assembly GCA_013358835.2). Classification (NCBI taxonomy): domain Eukaryota; kingdom Metazoa; phylum Arthropoda; class Arachnida; order Ixodida; family Ixodidae; genus Ixodes; species Ixodes persulcatus. The sequence goes on along the minus strand of JABSTQ010009804.1, from coordinate 671,052 downwards.
AAAAAAAGTGCGGCGTGGGGACGAGTTTCATTGGCTACGGGGAACGATGATCCGGCATCGCGATACCGACAGGTGACTTTCCTCCCGGCTCGAAACGTAGGTTCAGAGAGAACCAAAAACTAGGGTCGTAACCCCCCAAGCAAAAACAAAAAAAAAAAAGAGCAAGATTAATTCGAGAAAGCAGCGCACCGCCACCCTCACACCACGTGATTCCGTCACTCGTTTCTTTGCCGTTACCGAGTGGCGACTTCACGGACGCTTTCACGTCCGGCGTCACGACCCCACCGTCCGTGTGTGCTCGAGCCCTGAGCGCGGAGATTTCATCGCAAGGGAAGGAAGGAACCTAGGGGAAGTTTGGTGTCCACCGACCGAACCACGGGCTTCGCTGAGACAAGTCTTCGACATCTCGAAAAACATCCCTCTTCTCCTCCCCACCACGAAAAGAGGCCAACGTCAACCCCTCCACCTCGATTTCCACCGCTGCTGGTTGTGAAGTGAACGCAAATCACCTCTTTTTTTTTCTTTTCGATCCTTAAAATTCGGAAGCGGAAGATAAATTTTGAACCGCGTCACCAAATTCGGGTCATCGACCAAGAAGAAAAAAATAAAAAGAAGAGACAAGTGTCCTCCCGGATTATCCAAGTCATCATCCCGGAGCGCGTTGAAAGTGTGTTGTGTTGTCGCTACTCAGGAAGTCTTCGCTCCGAAGCTCGCTGTCGCACCGTTTGACCTGCATCACATCGTGTTCTTCGACTCGTCGGTTCCGAGTTGGGTCTCTCCGAGCGATTTGTTTTTCCTTAAGTTTTTTTCTTTTTTTTTCCGCCCACTCGAGGGTTTCCGTGGCTGTGGTTTTTTCTCCTTTCTTTGTGCCGCTGTGCTCGTCGCCGCGAAAACCGTGAAACGGAACACCACGGCTCACCAAGAAGACCAGTGACGTCAGCTCTGACGTTTGGCTTCCACTGAGGATGGCGCAACGGGTGAGCATTGACGCCTTCTGTCATTTCTTCTGGGCTCTCGTGAATACATACGGGGACTGAAGCGGTGCAGTGCCTAAATTTGAGTCGACTCCAGTGTTATCTTCTCGCTGAGCATCACGTTAACTAAGTGCCAACCGTTTTTTTTATTTGTTTTTAAGGGCTAAGTAAATTTTTTTTTTACCTGGTGAGCGATTGGCTCCCCTTAGAGTGCTGTGCGGAAAAGTAGACGCATTGGATTCCCCAGTGTGTTGGGGTGTAAACAAATTCTCGTATTTGACGGTGTAAATGTATGTTTCATGTCATTGGTGTTAACATTACAGGTCTTGCATGTCACGTCATCCCACTATGCCGATGGTTTTTCGTGTGTACTTATTATTGCCGAGAGAAAAAACAACAACAACAATTTGTTGGTGCGAAATCTATATATACTGGAAAAGATACGGGCTTAGCCGCAAGGCTACCACAACAACAGCAACTGATGCGAGGTCCCGTGAAAGCCGGGTACCATACTGAGGGGGAGTTAGTTCTTCGATGAATAATCTTTTTCACCGAAATTTTTTTTTTTTTTTTTTTCGGAGAAAATTTTTCGGGAAGGAGATTTTAGAGGGTTTTCCTCGAAACCAAATTTCTGTCGTTGTACAAGTGTTGGTCTCACGAAGTTATACTCAAAATGTATCTTCCACCGGAACCATTTTTGAGCATCAGGGACCCACGAAACCACACTACGATTCTAGGCAACCGCAGGTGTCTGCGATGCAAAGCGACATGCTTCATGAGAGCACTTGTTTGTGTCGTTAACTTCTAAGGAGCAAACGCCGGATAGCATGATTATAAGGAAATACATCTTCACGTCGCGGTCGTAGTGGTGCGGTGTATGCTTGGAGTGAAAAGTATAGTACAACAGGACGCACTAAATCAAAATTAAAGTTGAAAGAATGTTCCAGATAAACCACTCATTGCATACAAAAGACGTGGTGTGTTTGTTTAATATAGGGGTCTTCCAACTTTCTGGCTCATGGATTAGGTGTCGTATCTGTCACAGTATCGAGGGCTGGAGCAAAAATACTAGTTATAAACGAAAAAAAAATAAATAAATAAACGTAGATAAGCATTTAGACACAGATATGAATATTTGAGTAACTATTACTAAAAACCTACGGTGAATGAATATTGAAATTTTGAATGAACTTGAAATTTAATATTTAGCTAATGATGACATTACACAACAGTTGTGGCCAGGAAATGAAATATTGAATGAACTTGAAATTTAATATTTAGCTAATGATGACATTACACAACAGTTGTGGCCAGGAAACTCGCCAGGCAAGTAAATTAAAGCGCGTGGGAATTTATCACATTCGCGCAGTGCAAAAGACTAGAGAGAGGGGTAAACCTATGCGGAGAGCAAGTCGTCTGCTTGTTTTGCAGGAGTTGCGGTGACGTCAGGAAGACGCCGAGCTCTGATTGGCTCCGATCGAAGGATAGTGGGTACACCTCAAAGCAAGCTGCCTCGAGGTCTACCCACTACATTTCATTCAGAACCAATCAACCAATAAGGCCGACAATATGCAATAGTTATGGACAGAGGACATTAAGAACCCACGTGCACGGTAATGCAAAGACATTCTAACGCAGTTCAACAGACACGAAGCAAGGGGGGACCAAGATTGGGCACGCGGGCGATGACAATGTTCAACGAATCAATATGGCGAGAGGGCCCGCGTTATGGGTGCAGTTCCTCTAGTTCCTTATTGTATGTATCTTCGTTTGCACATTTGACACATTGCCTGCAGAATCTCTATGGTATACGAAGTATTAGGAGTATGTACCGCAGCTTAACGTGTCATCCCGGAGGGTATATACATAACACCTCACGCAGTTTTGAAGTTGAACGCTGTGTGTGCATAGTCAAAGGGATAAAACAATAATTAGACATTTCAGCCTGGAAAATGCCAGAAAATATAGGCGTGAGGCAAAACAAAAATCTGTAACAATCAAGCTTTATTTTTTTTTTTTTTTTTTTTGCGGCCTGGAGATATTAAACTCCTTCCAGTGGCGTGCAGAGATCAAAACAAAGTTTTTACGGATACCAGGAGTGGCGACATTCGAGAATGGCTGCGCCCGTGTGTGAAAAGGTGTATACTCTAGTCTAGTGCTGACAGGTGACTTATGGTCGCCGACACGTTAAGAAACGAGGGTTCGTTTCGAGACCTTAGCGTCTTAGTATTGCCCGGCAGCTGATGAGATTGCTGAGTTTTACCCGATGAGGTCGCCGAAAAACGAATCGCGAAGCGAAGAAATTGTGAATGCGTCAAGGCCACGCTCAACGTTCGTTAACCTTCTGTCGACGAGAGTGCATGGTCGGGGAGGGGAGTGGCATGATCCCCAGATATATTTTTTCTGCTTACTATTTTTAGCCGTTAAATGGCCATTTTGGAGTCCCGTTAACACTGCTGATTCGGTTAGTAAGAGTCACCGTTTTTCGCTTTCTCTACGTTTTTTTTTTGTTTTTTTTTATCTGTTATTCTATGGGATCATGCTATCAAGTATTTTTGAATAACGAAGCAATCACTATTTTGGGTGTATATATATATACATATCATACACTCAAAGCCATTGGTTGTGTGTGCGTGTGAACTTTTTTTAAATTGTATTTGACGCCTTTTTGAATATTAATTTTACATACTATAAAAACTTGTTTTATGTGGGCTCAATATTTTCGCGACTTTTGCAAGTGTCAGTTTCGGGAATATTTCGCGGGAACGAAATTTTTTGCGATAGGGAACGCTATGCTCTATACGCTGTTATGAGGTGGTCTATTCGTGCGATACATTATTTTTTTTTGCGCTATTTACTAAATCCCGCAAAATTCACAGGTCACCGAGACAAATTATATCGTTTAGAGTTTAGTAAAGACAGGCGTCAGCTAAGAATGCCTTCTTGAATTTGGGATACTCTGGAGGCGAGCTTAGGGGTCGTTATCATCGACGATATCCAAGTGTTTTCCTCTATCAGTAATTTCGCAAACGCGCTTAATTACCTTTTGTCAATGGTAAGCATTTGACCAATCTTAACGATACAATTGGACGCGATCGCAAGGTGTACGAAAATGTGCGTAAACCGCCCGACTAGGGATAAGTGAACGCCCCTTGTGAACATGGGTGAGTTTTAGTATTGCGTATATGAGCGAACGCAAGCACTGTGAGTTAGCGTTGTATGTTCCATTTCGGTACACGCAACGCTGACGCACAGCGCTTGCGTTTGCTCCTATGCGCAATACTAAAACCCTCTGTCATTAAATCGTACACAAACGCTGAAAAAAAAAAAAAAAAACACGCCGAGTAGTAAATTTTGTCTATTGCGCACGGTCACTGTTGGACCGCGACGACCTTGTCATTCGCCTGTTTCTTTTCTTTTTTCCCCGTATGGTTAGCACATTTTAAAACTTCTTCGTTTGATACTTGAAGGTTTAAACGAAAAGATCTTCGTATACTCTTCAAAAAAAGGAAAAAAACAACAACAAAGCTTGTAGTATTTACTAGGTAAAAGTTAGTAACCGCTTGTCACATATTTCACTAGGTACCTAGTAACCGTAGGTAGTAACGGTCAAGCTAGTAACGAATACTAGGTCAAGAAGCTAGTAAAGGTTTCTAACTAACCCAGTATATTTTACTGTTTTTGGCTAGTAACTGTCACTAACTCTCACAAGACCCAGGTGGCGCTATTCTATGTCAAATTCGAAATTGGCAAAAAATTATCGCTGGGATAGTTTTTTTCTTTTTTTGCGCTGCTTATATTCATATTTGCACAGCATTTATTTCACACTTGCACACGTATTATGCATTTGACCCAGGAAAGAATTTGAACACAGAAGACCCAGACACGCACAACATATGCACGAACCCAATCGCTGTCCACACTGGCTACCCATGCGTCTTTTATACTGATCATTTGAAAGAAGTCGTTTGGTCAGTGACCACTTCGTCCGTAAACGATGTTACAAGTACGGTGCTGCTTTCGCTCCAGTATTCCTCTCCAGTATTGTTGCTAAACATGTCAAGGAATGGATCTCTTACTAAGAAGTAACGGTACAGGCAGAAATTATTTGCGACAGTCGATAAAACAGCGTCTTCTGATGTTCCCAGCAGCCATATTCTCGCTTCCTCGCGTAGACTGCCCCACTTTGCGCATGCGCGTATCCGTGGAAACCGCGTCGTCTCTACGCCGTATTTCCGCTTCCTGGTACTTCACGTTTTTACGGCCAGTCTCAAGACCAGAGACAAGTCCATAAAAATTATGCAACCACCGAGCACACACAGACCGTGAAGAAGACATTCTCATTGTCAAGTAGGAGCGAAACAGCGAAGCTTCTTGAAGAGCGAAACCCACGCCACGGCCGAACGATCGCCGTCGAGCGGCGGATCAGGTGACGAGCAGACACTCGTCACTGGCTCGTGAGGCCTATCCTTGGAGAAGACCACGTCCACACACAGACACGCCCAGTCGAGCGCACGAGCGTTACCTATGCACACCAACAGGGGAACAGGAGAACAGCACACGACACACGGCAAAAAACGAGAGGTTCAGGTCGCAGAAATGAGCGTCTCGCAAACTCCGAGTAACCCCAACCTGCTTGTCGTGCAATGTTTAAGCGTCTCTTGCTAAAGAGAAATATATATTTAAAAAATACAATAATTAAAAAATGAACCTTTCATGACTGGAAATGTTTTGAGTACGTTTACGTGCCTATTTTCGTCCTAGTTAAACAAAAACGAAAATATAAACGCTTTCAAAAAATGCAAACGGGAAGGAAGATCAGAAGCCGCATGGTCGTTGCATCAATGGCTGCGCCATAGGGTTATTATAATGTACGCTAGAGGCTCAACTGGCGCTAGTGTCTATGCGACTTCCGGGAGGCAAATTGAAGTAGACAGCAACCAGCATAGACTATTGCGGTGCTCCTGTGCATTCCTATAGGAAAACGCACGTGCATTTCGTCTCTTCGAAAGAATATAACATGGAGCACTTTTGTTATTTGGGTCGTACCGAATAGTATGTGCTTTCATTATGCCCGAGTCCCACTAGAGCGACAAACAGAAACAAACGACAGCGACAAGCCTCTCAAGCCAGAGTCTTTCGCGATTTGACAGGCTTTGTAGAATAAAGAAGGCCATGCTCAAACACGAGCATCGTGCACGCGAGGGTGTCTTTGGCAGGCTAGCAATCACTCGTGCTTACTTCACGAGCACCGAACGACCAAACGCTTGCCAAAGGTACCATCGCGAGCATGCGGCATGTGTTTGAGGCTTGTCGCTGTCGTTTGCTTTTGTTAGCCGCTCTAGTGGGACTCGGGCATAAACATGGTAAAGGGGCAATTTTTCTTCATCAGTGAACGATGTTTAACTTCACTATATGTCACGCACAAACCTCTGTTACACAGCAGGTGTGTAAAAACAAGCGACGATTCTAAGCAAAATAACAATCGAAAGGAATATCGAGTGCGTTCAAGGCTCGTCAGCATTCCGGTCACTATACGAAAATGACCCCGTCTTGCATCTTTACCAGCGGTTAAAACCATTTAAAACGTAAAGAATAAAGTACATGGGCTATGAAATGTATCTCTTTTTATTACTTTCTCTGCCGGGCAGCTTTTATCGGGCGCTTGTTCTCAAAGATTTCGAGCGTGCGGGGGATGTTTTTGGACGCAGAAGTATATTCGCACAGAGCAGGAAGAATACAGCGGTACTTACTTATTAAAAATCTGATTATATTACGTGGCCTTCACTGCATTTTGATCGTACATGCACAAGGCGTTACTGATCCAGTGTTATTGGGTAGTTCTTGCCGTCTCCCTTAATTTCCAGAAGTCCTCCGTTCCTTTCGCACGTATGTCCCCCATGCTGAAAAGCGCTGACTGTCGTGTTCGCGCTAACAGTGTCCGACAGTGCACATAAATACACGTACGAAGCCGTTTTAGCACCGTTTTTAATGCAACTAATATGAAAAAAAAACTCCGTAACTGACCAATTCTTTCGTCCACCTGACTGAGAAATGTTCCAAGCTACCTAGTACGTACGAATTATTCGGGATATTTGCTCTTATGATAGAGCGCAAGGAGAAAATGCACTCACTTTTTTTCGTAGAAATGAATTACCCGAAGTCAGTTTTCGACTGCTTGGTGTCTGCTTCAATTTGCCGCAGCACACTAGCGCCAATTGAACCTGTAGCGTGCATTACAATTAGGGCTGGGCATTTGATCGATGAACCTACCGATTAATCGATTAAGGCTCTAATCGCGATTATTTTTTTAACAGGTTAATCAGTAAGTTTTGACAAACTAAAAGGAAGTAAAAATTGAACGGTTTCACCAGGCAGACCTCGACGAGTGCACCTGTATGAAGGGCAACTTTTAGGTAATATTGTAACCTAAAGTAATCTATAGGGGCGAGATTTGTAACTTCAGACAAGCAGCAGGTTACACGCGTCGCGGCCGCTTCAACGCCGTTCGAGTATCCGTTCAAAGGATGTCGCTTTTGGCGGAGAATATGAACGAACATCTTTGCCTCATCCGGCTGAAGTAATAATTTGTGAGTGTGAGTGTCTTCTAACAGTTCTCAACCACACATCAGTTTGGTTCATAATCTAAATTCTATATTACGCCGTTCACAACATGTTCAGCAAGATATTAAAAAAAAAAGAAATTCATTTTGGCTTTAAACAAAATCATGGATAGGAATGAACGAGACAGATTAATCTATTTAAATAATCAATTAAGATAGCGATTAATCGGGTGAAAATTTTTAATCGACAGCCAGGCCTAATTATGGTAACTCTATGGGGTGCGCTCTCGGCAGCGCTGGACTCCACAACGTGCTGGAACAGAGGCTGCGATCGTTATAAAGTCAGCTCCGACCCTTAAACATGCCCCCTCCTACAATATTTGGTGCTAGGATTGTGTGTGGATAACCTCCCCCTGTGTTCCGAAACAGTAAAGGTACATTTATACTCCAACGTAACATCGACGGGCGTGGCGTAGCGCAGGGCGCACAGACTGATTGGTCGCAGATATCGAGTTCCTTGTTGCCGGCCAACGAAAGGCGCGCGTTCTGCGCTACGCTGCGTTCACTGCGCTCGACGTCGGAGTAGAAACAGTCCTTAAGTGCGTCGCTTACGCTGGCCATCGGCGATGCAGCAGACGCCACCATCTTGTCCGCGCGTTTTAAAAAAATAAATGGCTGGTAAAAAAGAAAATTGTAAGTGTTGCATTTATTAACTTTTTACTCCCCCTCGCGCGTTTGAGGTATAATCAGTCAAAGCTAGTAACGGTCAGAAAAAGGTAGTAACTGCTGCAGTTACTAAATTTTTACTAGCTTTTTTTTTTTTAAGTGTGCTCATTTTTTTTTTTTTTTTTTTTTTTACACGAACACGATTGCCTTTTTTGCGAAGGCGCTCTAAGAAATCTGGAGCGTCAACTTTACCACAAAGTACTGCGGCGTCTAATCGCCGGAACCTATACAAGGGTGATCATGGCGTATTGAATGTCAAATATAAAATTTTAACTAAAAAAGAAAAAAAAAAAACATTTGTTTTGGCATTGAGCGATATCCCATCGCAGGCTCTATATCTTTGAGGCATAAACGACATGCTTCGCACGTGACGTCATACGTACTAGCCGCCATTGCTCCGTAGACCCCGTATCCTTCTGCAGCAAATATTTGGCACCATGGAAAGTGTTTTTCTCGGCAAGGCTTGCCGAGAAGAACAAATTCCATGGTGCGAAATGTATATGCTGCAGAAGGATACGGGCGTATGGTATACGGAGCAATGGCGGCTGGCGTGACGCCGATGCAAGCCATGTATATCCAGGCTTGTCGTTCGCCGAGCAGCCTCCGCAGATTTGCAGCGATTTGCTCACCCTGGTGCTTTGCGGGAAAAGGCACACTCCAGACTACTTAGCGCGCTGATCACGCTTTCTGTTTCAACGGCCACGTTAGCGTGGATACGACAGAATCGCGTTGAATCGAGAGGTGGCCAATCACGCGCATCCGATCCTTCTCTCTTTCTCTTTCTCTCTCTCTCTCTCTCTTCCTCTTGTATACCCAACCATTGTCGTCAAATCTCGTTTTGAAGCTCGCGACTACGTAAAAGCAGCCAATCTCTGCCCCCTTAAGAAATTTCTTTAATTACACGCTGTGCATCTCGCATCCATCAAGTACCATCCGTACTTGCAGTGAATACCTTGAACTCTTAAGGCTCGGGGACATCTTTGCAACGAGTTGAACCAACTACGAGGTGCAGTCTAAGGCCATCAGACTTGGGATGACGTAGGGAGTCGCATCTGTGTGGGACCATCCGAAATCGATACATTTTTAGGAATCAAAACGAAAATTCACCCGCCGTGGAACGTTATTCCGACCCATAAGCAGCGTGTGTCAACCTTACAAAAGTAATAATACAAAGGAAGTCTGTTATTGAGTAATCTGCTGTTGTTCTTTTTTTTTTTTTTTGCGATAGACATCGATACTGGCAAGCCGACATCGAAACATGAATTTAACCACGCTTAAAATAAAGTACCGTATTTTCCGGACTATAGTCCGTGGTGCGGATTATACGAGGTTCTTTTTTTTTTTCCTTCCAAGATGCTTTGCGTTTTAATAAAGTGAGCTTTCTTCGTAGCGTTCTGAGTATGAGTTGATTTTCGTGCGAACTATGCACGACATGCGGACTATCTAAGCAAAAACTTTTATTTTTGACCCGATTGCCCCTGCGGACTGTAGTCCGGAATATGCATATGATTCGAACGCTTAATTCACTTAGTTAATGCCGCAATATAGGTCACGGTAAGATGGCAGTCGCCTCTGGCCATGGGTCTCTTCATACTTGCAGTGCTGCATGTTATGGTTAGAAACTATCCCTGTACAGCCAATTTCTCTTTACTTATTTCTCTGCGGCGTGCTCTCGCCCTTGCCTTTTCTATAGAGTTTCCAAGTTTTTGCTAATCCCAAGATGGCGGGATATTTCACTTTTATCCCAGGAATAAAAAAAGGAATCGTGGAAAGAATGAAGATTTAATCGAAAGGCATGCAATGAGTCCGATGCCGTTACAGTCCTCGGAAATAGGTATTACTATTCTTCATAAATGGCGGGAAGAAACTCAAGATATTGTAAAAGTTGTTCATAAAATCGATGAAAGAAAATGATAAAAATGAATTCGGGCCTCGGAATAAAAAAAAACTATGCGTTCTTGAGGTTCTCATTAGCGTCGAATTAATACCTTAATATTGCTTGAATAATGAAAAATATACTTTCTTGACGTTCTAATTAGGTTTCAATTATTAGTATTGTAATATTGCCGTCTATGAATCATCCCCGTAATATAACGATCTGTTCAGTTGTTGGGCTGAAATTAAATTTTACAATCTATTGTCGAGAGGTGAACGCCAAAATCTTAAAAATGTCAAAAAAAGAAAGAAAGAAGCTTTTCAATTACTTTTACATTTATTTAAACATCGACAATCAATTTAAACTTGACGTTCCTCATTTTGTCCTATCGCGATTACTTTGCTTGTCGGTTGAGCGAAACCACCTGCCCACATCATTATGGTCTCAATAACCTCTTTATAGATTTGTGCAGATTCGTCTCGACGCTAATTATTTACGCGAAAGCCTCCCGGAGAGCGTTTTAAAGTCCCACTTACGTTCCTTGCTGTGTTTATAGTTTCTCCCTCCCGTCAAACCACCCTGAGGCTTTAAGGGTGTACGTCCATAAATGAATAGATAGCTATAATAATAAGCACGTGTCTTTTGGGAACCTGCGCCCGACTGATGCTGGTCTGAAACGTACACGTCTGCGTACGGCTTTTTTAACTTTAATTCACCAGATCTACGTTTTTTTTTTATGTTTTATGGGATTTTTTTTGCGCATGTGATATTGAAGGTTTACTTGTCCAACAATTCGGATCCGCATCAGAACAGCTTAGCCGCCCAGACAAAACGAACTAATATTAAAGAGGTGGTGCAAGGATGTTTGTGCTTTCCGCAAATCATCATCATTTATTACCACTTGGAGGCTCTTACGGGCATTACACAAGGTGGGGGTACATGCTAGAGAACATTGTTATATAAAGCAAAAAAAAAGCAAAAATAAACACTCAGAAAAAAAGGAAAAACTGATAAATAAACAAACAAAACAAAACACACACAAATAAAACATTTTTATAAACACGATTCGAATTTGCTATTAGTGCAACTGCACATGGGTGGTCAGTTGGAATATGAATTTGTTATAATCTGTCTGGGTCACTATACTCTTAGGCAGGTTACTCCACTCTAGTGTTGTTAATAACAAGGTGGAGTTAAGAAACAAGACCGATGAAGCGAAAATCGGACGGACTTAACGGACGTTTTCAGTGCGAGGAAATATGCGAGTGGGGGGGAATAACAACGAAGGTCTAATGCCATAAGTTATGATGGTAAATCTTCTAAAAAAAGAGAGAGACGTGATAATGTTCTTTCAGACGAGAGCAGATCAAAGTTAGATGTCAGTCGTAATGAAGTAATCATCAACATCAACATCATCATCACCCTTATCATTTATTTTCCTTGAGTGCCCGTGAGGCATTATACAAGGGGGTGGGAATAAAACACAAAGTACACTAAACACAAATATAACTATGTAAGCTAGATAGCTAAGGTAGATAGAAAGAGGGTAATGGTTTCAACAAATTTAGTATTATAATTTATAGAAACGATGTTGTGAGGTAGTGAGTTCCAATCCTCGATAGCCAATGGTAGTGTGGAACTCTGGTGAGAGACAGTTGATGATCGAATTGATCGTAATTTACATGGGTGGTTTAAACGAGGGAAAATACGGTGGGAAGGCGATAGTAATGATTCACTGAGGTGGGTATTGTGATAGTAAATTCGATGGAGAGAGGTGTGACACTCGGCGGCAGAGAGAAAGTGAATGAAGGTTAGCTGATTAGTGTAGTCCTAATATGCTGGTAAATTTGAGTAGTTATTACGAATAAAACGAAGGGCTCTGTTTTGAACGGATTCTAGATGATTTGGGAGCTATAGGACTTCCATGGAGACCAGATAAATAAGGCATATTCTAACTTAGATCTTATATAATATACGCTAGTCGTTTTACGGAGGATAGCAAGTTTGAAATTACAGCGCAAATATCCGAGAGTACGGTTGTTATCAGCAATAACAGAGGTTATGTGAGTAGTCCATGATAGGCCAGAAGGGAGATGAACAACCAGGTACTTATAAGAGGAGCGGGCTGTTACTTGAGTGTTAGCAAGGTGATACGAAACTAAGGTGGTACATGAACGGCGGAAAAATGACAGGGATTTGCATTTATTAAAGTTTAGTGCCATTTGTCATTTTTCGCACCACTGAATTACAGACGCAATTTCTTCTGGGAGAATTGGATTATAATGGCATGAAAGAATGGGTCGGAATACGACACAATCGACAGCGAATGCTGGTGTCTCGTGAGTAATACGAAAATATGAATCTGCTTGCGCGATCTTGAAGTGGCTCTATGTTTTATTTATCAATGAATGTTGCCAAGTTGACCAGATGAATGACGCGTATTCAAGTTGTGATCTTACTTGTGTAGTGCAAGCTAGTTGTTTTGCTGATGACGGTGCTAGTTTTAGGTTCCGTCGAAGATCGCCAAGAGAGCGGTTAGCGTTAGACAGGATAGGTGTTGTATACGTGTTCAATGAGATTTCGTCAGAAAAGTGCACGCCAAGATACTTGGAAGATGGGTACTTGGTAGTGCCCTGGCTGCACATGAAGTAAGTATAAGAGAGAGGACTACGAGCACACGTCAAAGGAACGAGTTGCGTTTTAGAAGAGTTTATTGTCATTTGCCAATCTTTACACCAATCGGCTATTAGGTTAAGGTCGGCTTGTAGGGTTATGTTGTCATCCAGGTTACATACAGATCGATAAATCACGTAGTCATCAGCAAACAGTCGAATACAGGATGTTATGGGATCAGGGAGGTCATTTACAAATATTTAAAAAAAGGAAAGAACCGCTAACACTGCCCGGGGGGTGGGGCTGGTTGATACAGGAGAATACGATGACGAGTGGTTGTTAATTACGGTATGCTGCGTAAGACTGGTTAAAAATTGTCCGATCCATGATGTCACGGATAGATGAATGCGAAGTTGATTTAGTTTGAACATGAGTAGGCTATGGGACACCTTATCGAATGCTTTAGGAAATACCAACGAATATGGCGTGGGTCTGTGTACGTTGTTATCGGCGTTGCTGTGTATTTCATGAACAAGTTGGACTAGTTGTGTTTCGCAAGAGACTGATTGTCTGAACCCGTGCTTGTTTGAAAAAAAAAAAAAAAGGATATGGGCATTTTCGGGATGCTTCGTGATATTTGAATGTATTATATATATGCTCAAGAAGCTTGTATGGGACACTGGTTAGAGAGAGATGACGATAGTTAGATGGTGAGGTTCGATCGCCCGATTTATGTATAGGGACCACTCTGACAATTTTTCAGTCTGTAGGGAGCTCGCCAGAAGACAAAGATTGCTGGAAGATAATTAAAGGAGCTGTGCAACAGTTTCAGTGCTTTGCTTAAATACTTTGGGAGTTGGTGTCTCGACCTTTCTGAAGTAAAGTACAAAAACCGCTTTTGCCTGCATGTCCTACTTTTTATTTTAAAAATGAACAAAGATTGAGGTTTTCGGTGCCTCTCCACTCCTTCACCATCTTCCGAGTCACGTGCGCTGTGACGTCAATGGGGGCGGCGCGGGGTTCCGGTGAAGCTCTCTCTCTAGAGCCATCCGTGAGCAGCGAGAACTCACCCGCTCGCGACCGCGTGACCACGTGCTGGCGGGCGCAGTTCGAACAATATGGTGAAAGGGGGAAAGTCTCATCCGGGTCCGGCCATACCCGTCCGGCCCTGTCCCCCTCCCCCTCCGGCTTCTGGCGGCTGTTCGCGGTAGCAGATAGAGCTGACGGTTTTGTGGACCTAGGATAGATGGCGCCACTAAAACTCCGTATAATAAAAGTTTTGTCGATGATACCAGGTTTTTGACGCATTTATATTTATGTTGGAACGACAAGATTTATCGAAAAGTTACCTTTTATCGAGCAGGTATTCGCACAACTTGCTATCTTTCTACAAGACTCCTATTGGCGTCATGCCGCGTGTTTCTCGCGGCTGCAGGTCGGGGAATATTCCAATTTTTGCCTCGCGATTACGCGGTGGAATTGCAACATTTCGAAGGAAGGTGGTGTGTTTTCTGTCCTTTGTGACAAGGTGAACAATTTCAAAAATAGAAGATGCCAATTCTTTCAACGTCAAAATCGTTGCACAGCTTCTTTCACAGAAAACGGGCTGAGCGTGTGTTGGTGTTTTTCAGTAGTTTGGAGTTAATTTAGTCGTCCCCAGAATCGGAAGAGAGCTGTAGGCTCTAGCCTTTCTATTAAGCTTATGATACTTGAGTAAGTTTTTTCAAGTGGAGCCATGGGAGGGCGATGCAAGTTGGTAAAGGTGCCCTGAGAGAGTTTCTGAGATCGCCTAAATATGGCGATAACTCACTCTGACGACCGATCATCACTCATTAGTTGTACACGTTTAGACGTTTTTGGATTAATTAGCTCCCAGAACTTTCTAGGTTTATTGCGAAGAATGTTTACTAAGTCAATGTTAAATAATTTTGCCTCCGCCCTTGTAATGAATTTCATATAGATGTTAGCAATCGCTTTTTACTGTTCCCAGGCGAGATCGGTGGTCCGTGGTTTGGCACGGCTAAACATTCTTTTCTTTTTTCCTGCTAAGTCGGTGAAGCGCTTTTGTAAACCAGGGATTCGACTTGTCACGTGTTATTCTAATTGTCGGGATACGTCAGCAAGTGTCATTCCTGAAAAAAAAATCCAGTTCATAGCCACAATGAAAAAAAAAAAAATTCAAATTGAATGTTGAAATGAATACCGTCATGGTCACTAATAGGTGAGGGATATGTTATATATATATATATAATATATATATATATATATATATATATATATATATATATATTACAAATGTAGTGTCATTTGTGAGGCACATTTGTAGAATATGACTTGTTCTATGAATTCATCTGGTTGGCTTGCTTAGAATGAATCCCTGACATTTATGACCTATCAAACACGCGTTAGTCTTTTTCCCCACGCAACAATAGTCACAGAAAGGAAAAAGGAAATTAAAGAAAATATAGCGGCGCTTACCCCTCGCAGCCATAAAACGCGGCCACGCGCTGGGGTCGGCAAAGCATGTGACACGCGCTGAGTTCGGGGACATTTTTAGGGTTCGGCTATTGTCGTCATTGCAGCGATTGGACATGAAACACTACCCGAATGCTTGTCGAGCTGTTGACTATCACGAGCCTAAATCGAGCGCTCGCGTAATGCTCGGGCATTCAAAATATCGTCACTGGGCGACTATGCCTACACTGCGACCTCCAAACTACGTCATCAAGTTTTGCGAAGGACAGATCGAACGAAAACGCTCCCTTTTAAGGCCTGTTCACACATGCAGCGGAGCGCTACAAGCATAGTGCTGACCTCGCGCTAAGTGCGTGCTGACGGGACCGTTCACCAGCTTCGTATCGCACCGGCAAAATTGTTGCTCATTGCAGACGATAAGTAGCTGACGGCACGTGAACAGCGCTACATCAGCACTTCGCTGCATGTGAGAACCGGCCTTTATACTTGAAATTACGCAGCAACAGAAAGGTCCCTTGGTTAATGGCGCTCACTGCGTGCGAGTAAACTTGAGTCCCACTAGTCCCAGTAAGCTCGCGTGAAGTGAAAACAAAAACAAAACAAAAAAAAAAAAACATTCCGATTGAATATTGTTGCCCGTTTAAAGGAGTGCGACTTTAAAGCCGTGTTTAGAAGAGAAAAAAAAAATGTAACGCAAAAGTTCAACACGCTGAATTTAGGGGGAAGCGTCTTATCTCTAAATTTAACATAAAAATCGAATTTTTATGTTAAATTTCTCGAAACACTCGGGACATTCTGTATAAGGGTTTGTCGTAGGTCGTCTTG
>JABSTQ010009804.1:0-50000 GCA_013358835.2 Ixodes persulcatus | reverse complement strand
TTAGCCAGCGGAGTCAGGGAATCAACCGTGGGCACCTCTCACGCGGCGGTTCGCTGAAGCGTGTTCTGCGAAAATTGGCGAGCGCTGTGGGGTCGTCTGCTCTGTGACTAGCAGACGAAAAAGCGAGGGTGTGCTCGCAGGCGGGAAGAGCGAGTCCGCCACACGGCGCATGCGCGGGTTTTCGTACGGCGCCTGCTATGTGGCGCTGGGGGTACCGGACGGCCGCCGCTGCCGTGTTATAGCTAACAGTGTCCACGATAGTACGTTTTGTCACTATCCGATGAGTTCGAACCGTGTCGAACTCTGTGCCAGGAATCTCCAACGTGTAATCCACAGCGATCGGCTCGAAAGACCCTGTAGAGCGCTATTTGTAAGTGCTTTTTATTCTAATAGACCGTGAGAGACGTTCTGATTGGTTATTTCAGTGTTTGAAGTCAATTTTATTTTATTTTTCTTGTTAATATATGGTTGTCTTCTTGGCGGTAGATGTGTGCTGTAGTAAAATGTCCTCCCGGTCTGTCCAAAGCCGAATACCACAGAGCGTTGAGTAGTGTACTTGCCAGTAATTGTCTTTACACGACAAGCTACTTATGTGCGTGATTTATTTTAAATTCTTGATTGATTCAAGTCAAGTTTCGTTCAACTGTCATGTTCCTACGTACAGCGGGGTATTTTTTGAACTGTTAATTTAGTAGTGTGTTTGACACTGGTGAGCTGAAGAGGGAGGCTAGTGGTTAGATTTCTAAATTGTAAATATTATGGAGGCAATATGGGTACACATCGCGACACTGTTAGCGCGAACACGGCATCGGCGCATTTTTGCATTTTACTTCTAAATAGTATTAGCGAGCACGAAATTTTATCGCTTACATTATAGAACTAAATGAGCTCTTTCCGTGGCAATATTAACTTGGATGACATCCCTTGGTTTCAAAGAGAAAAACTGAAAAAACTGGCGATCGCTTGTTCGCGGTAACAGTGTCGCGCTCTGTACATTTATAACTACATATTTCCGTGCCGCAAATATCGTAAGTCTTAAAACCGTTTTTTTTTCTTTTCAAATCAACGTAGAAATATCGGTGTGAACTTAAATGGCGAGATTGTAATTCTTAAGATTTCTTAAGAATTACAATTGTAATGTACACTATACCGGCATCACATAACAATTAACGAAAAGTAAAATGCTAGTTTCGAATAATTCCAGGGCTGTTATGTCGGCGCCCATGATCTGTATCAAGAACTTATCAGCAAATGGTTTATATCAAAGCGAATTGACCTGAAAATGTCAAGACATAAATAACTCTTTTATTTTATTTTTAGTATAGAGATTCTCCAATCTTAGCATCGTTATTTAGATAATGCTAATTATAGCGGCTCCTTTCTCTGGCGGTGAGCACTCGTTCAGTAAGTTGTAATTAATACTTACGAGTTGGCGAGCTTCCAGTCGCCACGATAAACTTTGTGATGTCGCTGTGTTGAGTGTAGAGAAAGATGAAACTGAGCAAACAGATTTTGATCACTTTGCAGACCAATTCGTTTCAGCGATAGAAAGAAAAGTGCGTATTTTATATTTTCTGCAATACCACGATGTAATCATTTGTGCTTTCTAATATTCAATGGGGGTTAAAGAAATATTCAAAGGGAGAAAATAAAATGCCAGAAATCTAGACAGCACTTTGTGGTGATACTAAATCCCTAACTTTATCTATGTGGTTCAAAGGAATTTAGAACCAATGCAGTTTTTAAAAGTCTACTTTTTTGCCACAAAATGTGAACGCCAGGCGACGATTCAAACCGTTAGTTTGACAGGAGCTCATCTTGTTTGGTATTTTTCTTCCATGTGCATTCATTAGATAGAAATGGAATGAATGTGCTGAGAAATAGTTAGTACGCTCTCATGGACAGCATGAATTTAAGATAAACTCCTCCTTTTTATCATAGGCGGGAAACGTCTACCTTCCATGGGAGTCATCACCCCTTGGTAAGTCACTGTCTGAACCATAGAAAGGTTATTCACCACGCTGGAGGCTCGAACTGCGCGGCGCTACCGGACGGAAGGCGACCTTTATCACGCCGCCCATTTATATCCGAAGTTGTTCCTGTCCTTCCCCTCAATCCGTACTACCCCCAATAGGGCACTGAACAATGCACGGTATCGAACGTTTGCTTGGTTTATCATTGTTGTTTTTGTTCTTTTTTTTGTTTAGCATCAGAACGGCACGTTTTAAAGGATAGAGAAATGCCGTCTTCACGCAGAGCTGGCCGCGCACACGGCTCCCACGCAGAAGCACCGCGTTTTAACTCCACCAACGGCGTTTTTTTCTTTTTCATCATTTTCTGATATTCTGAAGAGTCTGAGTTCGTTTTTCGCCATTATTTGTTCTGGTTTGGAAATTACTTCAACATAAAGCGCGTGCAAAAACAGCAATGGCGTGCTGCATCGGGTCAAACGTGCGCTGGCCCTCAGTCATGCACGCTTTTCCACCGACATCAGCGGACACGAGGCTAATTATTGTATTTGCCACAGCACACGTTCGCCAGATATTGAATCTTTAGTTTTCTCAGTGTATCACTGCCTCGCCACCTGTCATTCGTGATAAAACATAGAAGGCTAAGAGAAAGTGAGCATGAACTTTAAAGATTGCGAGGACTCGACATCAAGTAAATACGAGCTTTCCATGGACATTTGCAGAATATTTACTTTGTATTTGCCGTTTTGTCAGTTTTTGTCTCTCTGTGTAGGTCTGACCAGATTGTGAAGAAGATACAATGCAGCCTGGGAATATGAAAACCTTATCAGCCAGACACTGCGGAAGCACACTCTTCAATATATAGCGGCGGCATTAAAAGTTTGATGACATTTCGTTAATATTTTACAAGAACCACATGATATTAATGGTACCTTTTTCCCCTTTACAAACTACCTGAACAATTTATTTCTGCTGTAGAAAATTCAAATTTAAAATCAAACGGACACAATGTTTGGTTATGTGGTTGTTTCATACTGGTTCCTAAAAGGCCGATAAAAGTAAACAAATGATGGTTTATAGTTTATTTTGTTATATAGAGTACTGCGCAATTACAGCGATTACCTGATGTAAGATCTTGCAGGCGAGCTGGTTAGGAAACTACATACATGTAAACCCTTAAATGGGGAAGACAAAAGCGCGACCAAAACAACACAGACCCTGTGTTGTTTATCCGTGCTCTATCTTCCCCGTACCAGGATTTACAAGGAAGTGATTACGATTCTTTTTATATTGTTATCAATAATTGTCAGCCACATGCACCACACCTGAAGATCGCCATAGGTACATGGGTTGCATGAAGATAGGTACAGATATCTACCATTATTAGGCATGTATGTTGTTTTCTGGTATAGAGATCGATCTATACTAAACTTAAGTCAGAAATGTCCTAGCCTGCTTGCAATATCCCATAAAACAGCATCATTGTCGGGAATGAATTTCTTTGCAATTTGTTTTTATGAAAACGGAGTGTCTAGAATTTTCAGTTGTATGCCCCATCTACACAAGGCGTAGAGAAGCCTATCAGGCAACCAAATTTGTAGAAAGCATTTCCGGCGTAGAAAGCGTATGGGTTTATGACAGCGGATGTTGGGAAAACTTGCGAAAATTCCAGTTGACGCCGGGAATGCTAGAGGACAAGTCATCTGGCACATGGATTCATATCTATTGAGCGAAAACAGCTTGATGCTTTGCTACATCCCAACGATCGATGAAGGTGAGGGGAATGAGACTCCCTTTAGAGTCCTGTTCCCTCAAAAGCTACAGGAGATATGTATTGGGTACTTCCGCGGCTACGCTCTGGCTGGTCAGGACAGGGACAGTAATGTCGTGCTGCGACCTAACCTGAGATGATGCGGGAACTGTTCCCTTGCACTCATAGATGCCCGGCTTGCTAGAAAGCAAGGCCAAGAGGCAGGGAGCCTCCGTGTTTGAGGCAGCCGATGGTGAGTCATTACACGTGGGAGGTGGTCGTCCGCAAAATCATTGTCCCACTTCTGCAAGATGTTGTTTGCGAAAAAGATCGAGCGGGCGCCGCGTTACGGTAAGAGTCCTCGCCACCCCGAATTCAATATCGGAGACGTGGTCCTACGGAGAACCAACCCACTGAGCAGGGCGACTTGGGTTTGTGCTGCCTTGCTGGCTCCGAAGTGGGAAGGGCCTTACGAGGTAGTGACGCAAGTATCTCCTCTTACCTACGGACTCACTCGGATCAATACAAACGAGCAGTCTGGACCCCTTCACGTCAATGATTTGATTTGGCATTTCCTTCACGACCAGGACAACAATGAACGAGAAGCCGCGGAAAGAGATGTTCCCCGCTCCAGCGGCCCCGAGCACAGAAAAGGCGTCCGATTTTGATAAAATAAGAAAAATAGCTATCTCGGCTGCTGATTGGGCGTGGCGCCACAGCTTGCACGCAATAAAACCTTTAGAGTTTTGAGCCCCCTCGCCAGTTCACAATCAGGCAGAAGTTTGGTGGGAACGCCCCACCAAACCCCAAATAGCGAGAAAGGTCTCGCGGCCTCTGATGTGCTTGTCCTTACTTCTCCTTCATTCCCCGGTCGATATCAGCTTGTGTACGACGGCATAAGAACTGAAGATTTGCAAGCGACCGCGGATTGTGAATGGCTTCCAACGTGAAATAGCAGACAATTCAGATTTCAGCCTGCGTCCGACCTTACCTCGCGGGGGCACTCGGATTGTAGCAGATTCTCATCTTTTTTTTTTATCGGTTAGCAGACCACGTACAGTGTTTTCTTGTATGTTCGTCTGCGAATGACGCTCCGTAGTAGACGAACGGCGTTCTTCACACGCGTTAGCACACAAACCGTCTGCGAACGCAATTTTCGCTCGCTCTGCGGGAGGCAAATTAGTTCTCGCTCCCGCTCTCACCTCGGCCACAATCCGACTTCAAGCGCGGTAGTAAGCGGGTTCGAGAGAATGCTGACAGCAGCTCCCTATTGAAAAATCTAATTTGTATGATACATTTTTGTCTAATAAGCACATATAAATAATACAAGATATATCAGAACACACAAGAACCATATAAGAACTATAAAAAGCTATATAAGCTATATAAGATATATAAGAACATATAAGAACCATATCAGAAACTTGTGAGAAGATTCTTATAAGTTTCTTATATGGTT
Source organism: Ixodes persulcatus (assembly GCA_013358835.2). NCBI lineage: Eukaryota > Metazoa > Arthropoda > Arachnida > Ixodida > Ixodidae > Ixodes > Ixodes persulcatus. The sequence continues at coordinate 44,821 of JABSTQ010009804.1, read as the reverse complement.
CGTATATGTTCATATCTATAATATGCAGTTCTTATATAGTTCTTATACGGGTCTTATATATTATTATATATCTTGTATGATTCATATGTGTTTATTGAACACAAGAATATTCTTATACAAATGGCTTTTTCACTAGGGTCGGGCCTTCGCAAGATCAGGTGGTGCAGAGTGCAATGATTCTGCACGACATTAACGGTGTTCTAAATCAGAAAAGGCTTTCCTGGAAAGGTCGCTGGGGGACAGCTCGACTTGACGCCACTCACGGACGGATTCGGGGCAGAGCGTGCACGCCACTGCCTTCCAGGTCAGCCAAGGCGGTCATCCTGAATACCGGTGAACTAACTCGCAGGGGACCCAACACTGGGGGCGGTGAGCGAACGCCTTCAAGAGCCGGTTGATATCGATAGTGTCGACTATCGAGCCCGGCGGGAATAGGCCCATCTTCCCCGCCGTTGTGAACCTTCCGTGGAACGAATAAACACTGTCCGCGGTGGGTAGACCAGCTTTGGGCAGGTCCCCTTGCCACACATGAGCCACGTGGACGGCGTTTGAGGTACAGGGGGCTGTACACTTCGTCTCTCGACGATGGTGGAAACACGAACCAAGATGAGAGGCAGGGCAGCCGGGCGACACCACCCAGACGCCCTTTCGAGGGCATACCCTACCCCCTCTGGCCCGTCCTCTTAACCATGATAACAGGCGCTGGCAGTCTGGCTGTACGGCGTCAATCTCCTACACCCAGAGGCACGCACCAGGAGCGGCTGAAGAAAATGGCTTCACCAGCCAACGTAGAAGCCACAGTTCAGCTGCTCCGACGAAACAGGTCTGACCTGCTCGCAACCGAGGCCCGGGACCTCATGCAGCCTCCTACTGGTCGCACCGCCGCACCAACATCGCTCTAGGCCCCTCAACTGTCGCTGCAAAGGCTTCCTTGGATGTTCTTCTACTCCACTCACGTCGCTGCTCCACTCCCGTCGCTGCGAGTGCCGTCCTCTATGTGGTGTCCTCAAGGACCCATGCAGTCACACCTTTGAAGGTGCGTGAGTGTGTGTGTGTGGGGGGGGGGGGGGGGGGAGCGACCGCGAGGGACTTTGACATGAGCCCTCGGGGGCAAGGGAGAGGAAGACGAGTGCGGAACTGAGCAGACCTTGAGCGGCGAGCTCGAGAAAAATGCTGGCACGCAACGGCGAAATGTCGAGGCGTAACCTCCACCTGGTCCAACTATGTGACAGCAAAACCATACCTATACCTTGCGTTGTGTGATTCCTTCGAGGCAATCAAGGAGGGGCCTGATCGGGCGCTGGCTGAAGTGAACACCCAAACATATTGATTTGACACCACCTTGAATGAACACTATTCACCACATTATTCGTTTTTAGCAAAGCCTTTTATTTCTAACAAAGACAAAACAGTATCGGAAGGTTGACCAACGTGTGTTCTCGCTAAGTCTTACTTTATACCCGCATAGATTTTCATGCCAGGTTTTCTACAGTGAAGCTGTTTATGGCTAGGGTTCCGTAGAGTTTCGTGTGCAGTGACTAAAAATTCTGTGCTCGCACCGCCGCACGCCCCACACGCGCACACCTTCCCCGTATAAAAGATTCGAAGTAAATAATCAAAAGAAAGCGTTGACTACCGCGCGTGCAAGATTCCAATTGTTTTAGGCTTTTGCTTTAGAACAGTTACTGCTGCAGACGCCGGCACGTACAGCGCGTGGAACACCATTCCCGGCATTCTCCTTGATGCTTGGGTAACTTAGCAATGGGTCTATTCGGTAGATTAGTTATTAATAGGCATCACTTTCAAGATCAGGAGACTCTCAGGTAGATAATAAAGGTTTCTCAAAGATTTGCCACTGTGCGACCCGCGTCGGCCACGCTCGCAATGCCCTCGCATTATTGTCGTTCCAAGCGCTTGCGCGCCCAGTTTTCTCTCCTACCTCTCTCCCGGGGTGGCGGTCCTGTCTCGCGCGTCTACTTTCCACCGGTGGCGGTCCCGTCGCGCGTGTCTAGTTTCCTCCGGCTCCTCGGAGCGGGTCTGTGTCGTGTGCTAATCGGATTCGGTGGTCATCCACCTTCACAGAGTGAAATGGCTCATCATATTTTTTAAAGAATTTGATCTATCATGTCTCATTTTTAGTGTCAAGATAATGGTACTCGTCAGATAATTTTAATAGCTGACATTTTCGGAGGACATCAAAATACAGGGAGTGATAACTCAACTGGTAGACTTTTTGAAATTGCCTGATTAGAAAAATATCTGAGTGACGTGCGAATACCGCAACTTTTCTCTATACAGAAAAAAAAACAAGATGGACGATTTTTTGCATTAAAAAGATAACATATTTTTAAATTATAATTAGGATGTAAATTATATAGAATAAAGGCATTCAGTGACCGACACGGGAGATTTGCTTGATTGCAACTTGGCGTCCCACGCTCATGTTTCGGTTTTCGGTACCTAATGTTTTCGTGTACATTAATAGATTGCTCGAACATCAACGCCATTGAAATTATTCTAGCATTTTCTGCGTTCGTATTGCTTTTTAGTGGTTGTCAATTTATTTGTTGTATCTTTAGATTACCATTCTTTTTTAATGTCGCACATTGTAAGATAATCGAACACACACAAACGTCTTTTATTTCCACTGCCTTTGATAGTCATAATCTACAGCGACCTTTTTTTTTAATTCCAATAAAATGGTGCAACATCTTAATACTGTTAAACCTAGTGAAATATGCGAAGTGCCCAGTCTTATGCATATCTTTTCAGTGAAGTGTCCTCACCGGTTATTTCATTGAATATGTTTGACTTGTAATATTTTTGTACGAGACACCAAGAAAAGATCCCACATATCGGTTTGCACATGTGTGATATTAAATGAATGAAACGCACTAGAACTATGTGTTTCACCGTAACAACCAGTAGAAAAAGGAGAAAAGGCAGCTCACGATAGTTTTCGAGTGTTTACTTCGTTTCACACCCCTCTATACTTTACACGGTAGAAATGCAAAAAAATATGTAGTACATTGTAATTTAATTTCATAGACCTTTCTTGATTTTTTTTTATTTCCCAGCTCAACCATGCTATGATAATCGCTAGAATCGTTTAGTCCTATCCTATCAGTGACTAATTTTAGCTAATCTCACATTGCTCGTGCGATTCACTCAGACCTCAGCGAGCTGGTAATCAACCAAACATGTGACGACAGACGTACCATTTTAATAAAAAAGATGAGAGTTTAGGTTATTTACGACATGATTAACTGCCAGCCATCTAACTTACAAACTGCGAAACTGTACACATTAAGAGGGAGGCGTGTTAAAAAAAAAATGCATTAGCATTTTATTGTGAAAGTGTCTGACATTGCACGCATCAAAAGCAGTTTTTCTTTTATATAAAACAAATATCAACTTTTGTCAAATCTTGTTTGAAAAATCGGTCACTGAAACAATCAAAACGACATTAAGGTTAACAGAAACATAGGCCCCTTTGAACTATGATTCTTCATGCGATTCGAACGCTGGATAAAGAACTTTTGAAGCGTTGTTTGCACGGATTGCGGACTTCTGCTATTGTCTAGTGAAACTGACTATCACAAGACGTTAGATGCCTTCTGCCGAATTGTAATTTGAATGTCGTTCGCTGACATTTATTTGCCTCATTGTCGCTGTGCCTATATATTTAGCTGGTAATAGCAACTTCTGGTCTGCGTATCATTCGTTCCAATATGCTCCGATATCTTGTAGAGAAGAGCGTGGTATTGGCATTGGTGATCGTCTTACAAGATGCGTACCGTAAGTTAAGAAAAACTTAATCGTCATTATTTAGAAGATTTCATCCAAGCCAGACTTGGTGTAGCAGATTCTGTTTTATTTATTGGTATCAAAAGACTGTCGCATTAGGTGTTATTTGTGCTTAAGTATTCTCCATTGTATCCAATAGTTGAGTTAGGCTATATAGCTTGGCCTGGTAATTGTAGTATTTTATATTTTATTTTTGAGCACAAAAACATTAATCAGACCAAATATCCAACACTTTATTTGAATCAGTGTCGCAAAGATGTTGAAAAAGCGTTGCATTGCGAAGTTGTAACAAGTTCCTTTTTACAGAACAGCATTTTAGTTAAAACTGAAATAACCATTTATTTTTCTAAGGTGCCAAACGCAATGATAAGATCAATAAAGCAAGAAACTTGTGCTTGCTATAAACTTTCGTGTTAATTGGCGTGACCGAGTTGTATGTAGCCTGTGAGCCAAAATCCGGTCTGGCCTATCAGGAAGCTGTGCTGGGCACGCACAGTGAAATGAGCAATTTGCGTAATTTGATGCCGATATTTGTTTAGAGAGGTGGCTTCACGCGTTATTTGATTGAATATTTTGGACTTATGATATTTTTGTACCAGGCGTCAGTGTAAGATACCACACATTGTTTTGCACGTGTGTGATCTTAAATTGATGAACCGATCTAACAATAGTTGTTTCACGGAAACTACTGCTAAAGAGAATAAAAAGTGCTACTCGAGATTGTTTTTGAGTGTTTACTTGGGGTCCTTTCCCTGATATATTAAAAAATTGCAGAACAATTACGTTCTTTTTAATTTGATCATAAGGTACCAAGTTGTGTTTTTTTATTTATTGACGGAACGTTGCAATGGTTGCTCCAGAAACGTTCAGTCAAATCGTATCAATGACTTTATGTTAGTTGATCTCACATTGCTCGACTGATTTACCCAAAGCGGAGTGAGTCAGAGATAGATTATAGACGATGAGGCAAAGATACCATTTATTACAAAAAATAGAAACTTAGTTCCCTCACTACACGATTACCGGCCTGACTCTGCTGAACTGTTCTTTAAAGAGGTCGATATTGCTTGTCGGTGCCGACCTCAGCTTACGTTAACCTACTTCAAGCCATCAAGCATTTGTTCAGACTGATCTTTACCGCTACCCCTGTGTCATATGTTTTGCAGAGAACGGGAAGCAGCAATTATTATAATCGACAGATCAGCTTAACGAGGGACGATGATAAAAAGCTTATCGACTCTTTAATTAAGTTCACAATCTGGTGCTCAGCATGAAGGGAGCGTCGTGCCAATTACAGACGTATACTTTTTTAGTCAGAGAAGGCTTAAAATTATTTCAGGGTGTCAAACGAGTAATTATTCCGCTTTAGTTGGGGTTCGGATTCAGTAACTTTTTGTTTTGTCCCAGTTCGGCTACGGTTTAGTCATGCATGCTAAAAAGCAGCTGGGTTACTGGTTCGACCAAGCGCAAACCGGTGCAAACCTTTTCATAGCTCTGCCTTAGATCATGACCGCCCACGCAATTCCTGCAACTTATATTGAGATTACGCTACTTGCAGTAGCCGGACGCAAGGATGGGTTTTAATGCTTTCATCACGCCAAAATAAGATAACAAAAAGTGAAAGACGTATAATGGTTCGTTCCAAATATGCGAACTATGCTGGGTCACAGCGAATACCACCTATACTATGTTTGGCGTGCCAGTGGTGGTCTCATTTTTGGAATACAATGTACAACGACTTGCTTTCTTTAAAGTCGATTTTTTGATGACATATCAGAGATCATTTTCTTAAAACGGTTAGTCATTCGACTCAAAGACTAAACTTTTTATAAAAATAGTTGGATTAATAAGAAAATATTTTATCCATGCGGAATGAGTGAGTACCAAGAAGAAATAAAAGTATACATTACCTGGCGCAGCATTGTCTGCAGTACTTTTGTCTCTTTCTTCGAAGTCGGAACCAAATTGAATGCAAATACATTATGGTTTTTTTTTAATGGCACAAAACACGTTATGACACACCACATCTACACTTTCATTTCCTATTGAAAATAACACTTCAGCCCTGATGTGTTATGGGACCCTCTCAGCACTTCAAACCCCTCCAGCCTATCAAACGCCTTCAGCCCTTCAACCCCCTTCAGTCCTTCAAGCCCCTTAAGACCCTTCAGACTTTCGGACTCCTTAGCCCTTCAACCCTTTGGACACCGAAATAACTGTGAACCATAGACAAAAAATGCAGTTTAAAACGGTATTGGAAATTTATTGTCGATATTGAGTTTTATATGCATGTTGTAACACAAAAATACGATAAGAACCAACCTTTACTCAAACCCGTGCGGAAGCAGCTGTAGTCAAAAGCGATCATACCAAATACAGACAACTGATTTCTTTCTTGCAAAACAAAATATCCTTCGAGGCACGCACAATGCCGCTGGAAAAATTCCGGAGATGTACGGTTCTCTAACTCATAAAACTGAGAAGGTGCACCATACGCACACATACACACTGTCAGTAGCATGTTTAGCGAAAATAGAAACCAGCGACCAACATCCGCGCCGCTGAGAAATCCTGAGCACAGTCACAGTGTTGTCCTTTGGGACCTTCGCGTTGGTGTCTCCGGCGTCTTTTTCGCTCGCTGAATGCTTCTGAAGCCGGACGGAGAAAGAGGTGCAAGAAACGGCACTGAGAGGCCCTCTTGATCAGTACGCCCAGAAGATGCATGGTCTCACGCACGAGATGGAGAGCCAACACTTAGCGCCGGCTTGTTGTTCCGCATTTAATTTGCGCTCGTTGGCAGATAAAAAACAGGGCAACTAGCTTCTGACGAAGGCTGTATTTCGACTGACTACAATAGGTCATGTTCAAACAAAGAAGAAAAAGACCCACTCTAATTTTTTCTACGCACATTCTCTCTCTCGTTAGCGAGGAGGTGGAGTCTTTGGGCGCTTCTTGCCGGCTCATAAAACAGGTACACAGAACACACAGATACAGCGATGGTTCCGCGTTAGCCAAGGTAACGACAAGATAGGGACGGGTGAACGTCTCCCCAATCTTGAAGACTCGTGGAGGCCGCCCAAAACAAAGCGGCCAACCAGCTTCCCCGACGCATATATCATGAAGGGTCACGTCACCTCTCCCACAAACCCGTTAAAATAATTTTGATGGGAGCTTTTACTTCACAGGAATATTTGAGGCAGACCCCACCCTATAGAAAAATCCGGCAAAAAGTTCCAGTGATATCCGGTGAGCTTCCAGTGACATACGGTTAAAACTGGTCTAGTTTCACCCGTTTTCATCCAAAACCAGCGTAGTTTACCAGTCTTTGCTGGAATAATTGCAGGCATCTACTCTCGGTTGCCACATTTAGCTGGAATTGTACCGGCAGACATATTTGTTTACCAGACGACCCGACCCAGCTTTGCTGAAAAGTTTACCAGAAACGAGTGACTCGTTTCCACGTTTACCGAACTTCACTGGAAGCCAACGCGAGGGGGGGGGGGGGGGGTGGGGGGAAGCGGAGACGAGTCAAGGACTGGGTGTGTAAATACGGTGCCTAGAAGCAAGAAAGGACGAGTCCCCACGCACCCTCTCTCCCTCGCATTGGGTTCGTAGGGAAAATGTGAGGGGCTCTTTTTTCTCTCTCTTTTAAAGAATATTGGTTTCTTTGTCCGTCAACGAGCAACGGTAACGAACGAATGCTCAGTGTCGGGCTCCCGTTTTTTTTTTATTTCAAAAGACTATCAGTCCCCATATGGGACTATGATAGGAAGGGCATGAACAAAAACCTTGATAAACAAGGAAGGAAAAAATAAAAAAAAGAACATTAGAAACTTGGTCAGGGAAAAAAACACAACAAGGAAACAAGAACAATCAACAAAAACTTGACAACTGCGTTCGTTGCAAACACGTCCTAAAAATCTATTACAGAAGAATCATTCGGCACTGGGGAAAAAATGTAAAATCAATACAACAATGGAAGAATGACGCTGGCTGGAAGTCACGACGCGACAAAAAGAGGGAATAGCTACTAAATAAACATGCCATTTCAAGGATTGCTGCCCACGTCATCAAATGCAAGATAACAACAAAAAAATTCCAGCGATTGACACGGTACTGCTTGTTCTGGGAGAGAGTTCCACTCGCTTATCGTTAGGGGAAAAAAGAATATTTAAAACAGTCTTTGAAGCAGCAGGGCTGGTGAAGGGCACGGCTATGTTTGTTACGTGTAATTCTAGACGCAAGATACAGGTTGCACAGTATGTGTGAAACCTGTATCTTCCAGAGCAGCTGGGTGTGCGGATAAAAAGAAAATGTCGTTCAGTGGTTTGTTTCTTACACATCTTTGTGCGTCCGGCTTCAGAAGCATCCAGCGAGCGAAAAAGGCGCTGTAGACGCCATGACGGCATCAGGGACGACGCCATGACCGTGCCCATGATTTCTCAACGGCGGCGGATGTTCGTTCCGCGCGTTCCTGGTTTTCGCTAAGCGTGCTACTGACAGTGTGTGTGTGTGTCCGCGTGGTGCACCCGCGGCGACGGCATCAGGGACGACACCATGACTGTGCCCATGATTTTTCAACGGTGGCGGATGTTGGCGGCGCGTTCGTGGTTTTCGCTAAACGTGCTACTGACAGTGTGTGTGTGTGTCCGTGTGATGCACCTGCTCGGTTTTATTACTTTAGCTGCCGTGGATCTAGCAATTTACACAGCGGCATTGTGAGTACCTTGAAAAGCTTTTTCTGTGACAAAGAACTCGGTTGTTTCTAATTTCTGATTGCTCTCGCCTCCTGCTGTGCAAATTGTTTCACTGATATCGACCCTGTGAAATAAAGACATGGAACTTTCAGGTCTATAAGGACTAAACGTTTCAATTGTTACCGAATCGTTCAGCACCTGGTAAGCAACACTACCCACGCTCACAGGCTTCTTCCTAAGTGCCTTTAGTGCCTTCCGTTGACATAATCATGACTCATCAACCATATTTAACTCGTTCTTTAGTTCAGTGTTCACGGACGAGTCATTTCCATTACCGTAGACGTTGTGCCGTGCCAGCACGAGCATGGATGACATTACATTTACACCAAACGGAGTAGTAAACGTCATCGAACGTTTGCGTGAAAATTCGGCTTGCGGGGTCGATAACATCACCTCAAACTTTCTCAAATTAACCAAAGACAAAATATCAATTATTTTGTGCCGCCTTTTTCAAGCTTCACTTGATTTGTCAGAATTACCGCTCAATTGGAAAGTTGAAAAAGTCATCCCTGTACATAAGCATGGAAACCGCAACGACCCTTCAAATTACAGACCCATCTCTCTGACAAGCATTCCATGTAAAATATTCGAACATGTCATCTACTCTTAAGTCATGGACTATCTTAACAACTTTAGCTATGTTCACCCTCACCAACACGGCTTTCGCAAACATCTTTCCTGTGATACTCAGTTATTTGAATTCGTAACAGATCTCCACGATAACTTTAACGACTCTTATACTACGGATGCAAGTTTCGTTGATTTCGCTAATGCCTTTGATACTGTCCCTCATCAACGCTTAATCCTAAAACTTTCTCAATTAAACATAAATGATCAACTCATTAGTTGGATCTCATCATTTCTCACCAAACGTAAGCAGTATGTATGTATAGATGACACGTCCTCGCCCGCCATTACAGTTAAATCCGGAGTTCCACAGGGCGGCGTCTTAGGTCCACTTTTGTTTCTCATCTACATAAACGACTTACCTTCCCTAATCTCGACATCAGTGAGGCTTTTTGCTGATGACTGTGTACTGTACCGCCGAATTTCACATCCTAGCGATTCGGAGCTCATTCAACGCGACATCGACACATTGGGTGAATGGCGCTTAACATGGCAAATGAACATCAATGTTACTAAAACCAAGCTCATTTCTTTTATTTCCTCAAAACATCACATTCCCTCGTACTCAATGTTTTGCGATCCTATTTTATCCACTCCGTCATACAAGTACTTGCGTATCACTTTCACCGATGATCTAACCTGGAATGCCCATATCGAAAACATCGTTAACACATCAGTAAGAACTCTGGGATTTCTGAGAAGGCATTTATACCTCGCTCAACAGGACTTGAAACTTACTGCATATAAAACCCTCGTTAGATCGAAACTTGAATTTGCTAGCACCATGTGGGCTCCTCATCAACTTTACCTAATAATAGGCTAGAATCAATCCAGAGTAAGGGCGTCCACTTCATTCATCGAAACTACAGTACAAAAACCATTGTTTCCCAACTAAAGGTTCTTTCTAATTTACCTTCTCTTGTACCACGTCCGACAGTCGCTTGCCTTACTATTTTTCATAAGTTTTATTACCACATGCCACGTTTAATGCTCACTCACTGTAAGCCTGCCTCATACATTTCTTTGCGTCATAATCATTCCTTAAAAATTGCACCAATATTCCGTCGCACTAGTAGATACAATACTCTCCTCTTGCTCTGTCCATTAAAAATTGGAATTCTCTCCCAAACGACATAGTCACTGAACAGAACGAAATAATATTGCTCGAAAAATCTTTGGCTTTGGTACAATGATATGTTTTCAGCGCCATGTCTGCTTGTGTTTGCTATAAATTGCGCACTGTGTCCCCAGTTCTTTTGTGCCCGGTTTGCGTACACTTTGTTTTGAATTCTGTATAGTTCGTTTTTGTTTTTGTTTGTTGTTTATTTTTAACCTTAGTTAGTTCTTTGACTGCCATTGTATCATTGCATTTGTTTGTATTTTTTCTACACCCCCCTCATGTAATACGTTGGAACGAACGTCTTTGAGGCGAATAAAACTTGAACTTGAACTTGCTATTGGAGTTAGTGACGGGACTATCTTCCGTGCGGTAACCACCTGACTGCAAATACCGACCCCGGGCGAGGACCAGAAAACACGACAAAGACCTTCCCGCGATAGGCAATGGTCAAGATCAGAATAACTCCGAGCAAGAAAGAAATTGGCCAAAACAAGCTATAGCGAAATTAGCGACAACAGCGACCGCGGCGAAGAAAGGGCAAACCCCTACAATACAGCCGGACACAATGTCTGCGGGGGCAGTCGTCGACGGGACTATCTGCCATAGGCTAACCACCTGACTGCAGATTCCAAACCCGGGTGAGGTCCAAACAGCAAGACAAGGACCAACCTGCGATAGATCAGTGTCAAGATAAAAATAGCGGCAAGCAAGAAAATATTTGGCCAAGACAAGCTAGAACGATATTAGCGACGACAGCGACAGGGGCAACGCAAGAGAAAGACACTACAAAGAAGCCGGACGCAACGTCGGCGGAGGCAGTTGGAGACGGGACTACCTGCCGTACACCAACCACCTGGCTGCTGATTCAGAACCCGGAGGAGAAAGAGAGAGAACATACTTTATTGAGGTCATCAAGAATGACATCGGGTGTTCACCCTGGGGTGGTCCCTATGTCCGGGGTTCCATTGGCCTTGCTCGCCTCATCGGCTAGGATAACCAGCTGGCGCTGATCTTCCGCGTCCGGGGCCCTGATGACCGTCTCCCTGGACTGGAGTTGAGGCGGTTTTGAAGCCCTGCTGCGTCTTGTAGTTTTGGATGTTTCGGGCAGGCCAGGACCATGTGGTAGATGGTGCCTTGGTCTTGTTGACAGTTGGGGCATGTGGGTGAGGGGTGGAACTCGGGCTAAAGCAGGTTGAGTCTGGGTGGCGTTGGGTAAGCGTTGGTTTGAAGCAGGCGCCACTTGACCTGTTCCCTTTTGTCAAGCGTATGATGAGGTGGTGGTAGAGTGGGCCGTTACTTTCGATAGTAAGTGATGTTCTTGTAGGTGGTGAGTGGGGTGGGTGGGTCCGATTGCTGATCTGGGTGTTCGTCCCCTAAAATCATGGCACGCGCGTCAGCTTCTTCGCGTGCCAAGTGATAGGCTCTGGCATTACCCCTCACTTCGGTCTCAACAGGGGACGGCGTCCAGATGATGCACATGGTCCGCTTCCCCTAACGTGGTTGGTGGGTGTCGAGGATTAGGTGTGCCTCCGGGCAAATGAGACCACATGGGTATGCCCGGCAGGTGTTTTGAGAATCCGTGATTATGTAAAGGGAGTGCTGGGTAATGGCCAGAGCAATAGCCATCTGCTCCCCTATCGTGATTTTGTCTCCTATAGTTGTGTGTAGAGTTGTAACTTGTGGGATATCTTGATCATTGCATGCCACGGCTACCACATCACCGGCACTAACGAGGGCTGCGTTTGTGTATGCTACGCTGTTAGGGGTTTTGTCTTGAAGCATCTTATTGAGCGCTTTGGTACGTGCTTCTCGCCTTCCGTTGTGCTTCGTGGAGGACCAAGCAACATGAGAAGGACCAGCCTGCGATAACCCAGCGTTAGGATCAAAATGACGACGAGCAAGGAAACAATTGGCCAAATAAAGCTAAAGCGACTTTAGCGACACAGCGCCGATGCAAGGGCAGGACACTAAAAAAGAGCCGGAAGCAACATCGGCGGTAGCAGTCGGTGACGCGACTTTTTGCCATCCGCCAACCGCCTGCCTGCAGATACCGACCCCGGGCAAGGACCAGCCTGCGATAAGCCTGCGTCAACATCAAAATAAAGACAAGCAAGACGACAATTGAATAAGACAAGCTGCAGCGACATTAGCGACTCAAGGGCCAGACACTACGAAAGAGCTGAATGCAACGTCGAGGGTGGGGGGGTCAGTCGGCGACGGGACGAACTGCCGTACGCTAACCACCTGACTCTGCAGATACGAGAAATTTCGCCATCTAAATAGGTAAAAACGGTCCCCGTCGCCGACTGCTGGCTGCCATCAGCTAAATCGGGACGACTGAGTGCTGATTACCCAATATTGAGACAATCACTATTAAAACGACAAATAAAAGTGAGATGTATGACATATGCTTGCACGGTTACACACACACACAGATGAAGAAGGCGTCGAACTAGTCTGCAACGAATGTAATTTAAATACCATCTAAGAACTTGTTAAGGAGTAAGAGAAACCGCCCCCTGAAGAAAAACCATGATCTAAAAAATCGTGGAGCTCCGAAACATGTAAAGGAGCAAAAATAAGAACTCGGAGTACACTTGGTGATGCACGGGAAAAGTATGCCGTTTAACGTGGAAAAAGAACTGACGCAAATTATTATGTTGAAAATACTCAGCCCACTCAAACAACAAGCTGATGTGAATTCGTCACAATAAAACAAACCGTGATGGACATGAAAAAAATTTGTGTAAGCTATTTCGGACAACTATGATAATGTTCTAATAAAATGAATGAACACGAAAGCAAAATCAAAGATTTTAGAGAGAGAGTAAATGAACTGAAAAAAGAGAGAAGGACTGAAGAGACGAACCAACTAAATAAATAAATAAATAAGCTCGAGCAACATGGGCCCAAAAATAACCTCTAACTACACTAACTTGCCAAACCCTTGAACGGAAGCTTGCACAAAAAAGGTAACATAATTGCTGATAAGCTACAAGTGGCAAGCCTAACAGCAGATAAGGTAGAAGCCGTGCATCGCATTCCCACGAAAGCAAAGAAAACGCTTAACCTGACTGTACGTTTATCAATAGAAATGATCGATTTGCGTGGATTGATAACAAACAAATTTTAGGAACGGCTCAAATATGATACTTCATAGATATCCGATACTTCATTTATACTTCATAGATGACGTCGCAAATATTCTGGTGGTAACGCCTTTTATCCAGTTTTGTTTGTGGATAGTATTATTTACCCACAATTTCTGCTTGATCGTGAAGGTAGCGGTTCCTTCATATTTCTTGGCTTGTTAGATTGGGACCATACTTTTGGAGGCTTTAATAATTTCAGAACTATTCGGTAGGGCCTGCAGGCTTGCAATTGATGAGGAGGTTCTCCCGTTGTGGTGTGGGGTGTGATTCGGTACTTAAGCAAGAGGTCTTGAATTGCAGTCTTCAACTCTTCACAAAGTTCTGGGTTTTTCCGTTCGACTTGGGATGGTACGGTGGGGTGATTATATGAGCAATTACGCCGCTGTTTATGAATTCCTTGAACTTCGAACTGATAAACTGTCGCCCATTATCAGTGACAAGTTGTTTTAGAAGGCAATGACGAGACAAAAACTCCTGCAAAGCGTCAATTGTATTGGCTGCTTTTGTGGACATCATCGACATAACCTCGAGCCATTTGCCGAACGCATCTATAACACTGAGGGATCTCTGCTGACCCAGCTCTGCAAAGTCAGCGTGAAGTCTTTGCCATGGTCGTTCCGGAGTTTTCCAGCAATGAAGGCGAACTTGGAGCTTCTCGCAAACGATGCTACTGTATCGTCACGTGCCGGTGGGACTCGGAAACCAGCAAGGAACCAATACGACGGTGTTAACCCAAAGAACGTCGAACCTTTAATTGCGGCTCGGGGAGCCGTACGCCAAGTCCATATATGGTGGCTGAGTTGCTAGACCATGTTGCTGGTTCTTTCGTTACAGCTGCAGCGCTCCGTTCAATGTCACTTCCGATACGTGGCCACCAGACGTACGACCGTGCCAGCATCTTAATTTTCGTTTGTCCCGTATGTCGTTCATGCCGGAGATTCATTACCTTCTGCTGGAACTTCCATGGAACTGCGGTTCGCGAATTCTAAAGAATGCAACGGTTTAGCATGGTTAATTTCAATCTTTGTCCGTGGTATGGTGCGAGACCGGCGTCCGTCACCTTTTCTCGCCAGCTTAGACACAGTTTCTGTGGCGATGCCCTTTGCCTTCACCGGTATTTTCCACAAATTGTGGCAGTGAAGCGCAAATACACTTTGTGGATCGCTGAAGATTTTGAAAACTCCGCCTTTTATTGTTCCGTCAGAGTCCTCGTCGGGACCTTCCGCGAAGCGCGAGAGCCCATCCGCATTTCCGAACTTCGCCGTCGGCACGTACTAAGGGTGTAGCCGTAGTTCATAAGAATGAGTGCCCAACGTTGTTGTCTGTTCGGCGATGTCATGGGGATAGCTTTGACGGGGCAGAGATGGTTGTGAGAGCTTTGAGGTCACTTTAAAATCCAAATTGGCGTCCCCAAACGTACTGGTGAAACTTTCGGACTCCAAAGGTAATGGCAAGTGCTTCCTTCTCTCCTCGAGCATAAGAACACTTTAATGAATTCAGTGTTTTAGAAGCACATGCTATCGGACGTTCTTTGATGTTGATCTTGTAGTAGATCACTGCACACATGCCTTCAGGCGACGCGTCTGCAGCAAGGTAAATTGTTAGATCAGGTTTGAAGTGAACTAGGGCATCCATAGCCGTCAGTTGGTGTTTGAAGTTTTCAAGCGCATCTACGCACTCCGAGCTCTTTTGTCAGGCGGCGTATTTTCTCAGTAGCTTGTTTAGCCACGCACACTTGTCAGCCAGGTGCGGAATAAACATGCTGTAATGCTTCAACATGCATAGAAAAAAACTCAGTTGGCTGATGTTCTTCGGCTCTGGCATATTTAGAGTACATCATTTTTTTTCGTGGAAGGTGTGATGCCTTCGCCGGAAATGCACGAGGTACTCGACCTTCTCATGAAGAAAGGCACTTTTTTAGCGTGAAGTCATATTTGGTCGCTGGAGCACTTGCTCTAGATTCCGCAGGTGTTAAAGAATATTTCTTCCAGTGACGATGATTTCGTTGAGGTAGCAGGCAACGCCGTCGGGTCCTGCAGTTACCTCTCCAATTGTGCGCAGGAACACTACTGGGGCGGAGGCGACTTCAAAAGGCATTGGGTTGAATTGGAATAGGCTTTTATGTGTGTTGATCACGAGAGCTGTTCTTGCCTCTTAATTGACTTCCAGCTCTAGATGCGCTTTTGAAAAATTCGGCTCCGTAAATTTGTTGCCTTCATTCAGCTTATTGAAGAGTTCTTCTTTACGTGGCAGTGGGTACTGGGTAATGTCGAGATGAGAATTCGCGGTTACACTGAAGTCAGCACAAACTAGATCGGACCAATTTGATTTTTTAACGACAACGATCGGTGTTGCTGATTGCGAGTATTCCACAGGTGTGATAACCGTATTCATGACTTGCTTGGCCAAGTCTTTATCTTATACTTTTCGCTTAGAAAGCGGTATTGGGCAGGGCTTGAAGAACCTTGGTTTCGTGTCAGGCTTAAATTGTAAGTGGGTGTTGAGTTTAGGGAAACAACCCAAATCGCAAGGGAACAGCGTGGGAAACCTTGCCAACGATGTTTGAAGCGATGCTCCTTTTTCAAGTTCAGCAGACCTAATAAACATTTTGTTGAGATAATGTTTAGCCTGTCGATCCAGCTTCATCCTCGCAGGTTAGTTGTCGCTTGTCACTCAGTAATGCTTCGAGTGCCTCGGACCGTTTCCCAAGCTTGTCCTGAAGCCCTCACCTGCCCTGGACCGTAATTGTTTTCTGGTTGTAGAAACAACCTTTTAGCCCGATTTTCGCGGACTGGGATTTTCGATCTTCTGCAATGTGTCAAGGTCAAGAAGTGTGAGCTTAGATCCTGTGTCGACACCTGCAATTTTACAAGTGTTCCTTGGTTAATGGAAGTGACAAATTTGACAACTGATTTTTGAGCGGCGAATACTTTGGTTATCGTTTTTACCTTTTCCTTTCGCTTGACAGCTGTCTTGTTGCGCTTCGATAATCGGCAGACTTTTGCAATATGGCCTCGTTTGTTACAAGCGTTGCACGACTCGCTTCGGAAGTCAGAGAAACTCTCCGAGCAGTAGGTGTTGCCGCATAAGAAACCCTTGACGAGTGCAAAAGTGTGCTGCTTTACTCTTTCGACGAGCAGCAAAGCGCGGTCTCCCCGGTCTAGACGTCGTGACTACATTTCGGGGTGAGAGTCGACTCGGTCAAACGAAGTGCGACGTCATGTGTGAGGTTTTTCTCGAGTAGCAAGCGTGTTCGGACGCGGGTGACACGGAGACTCACGACGAATGGTATCAAAAGGGAGCAACTTCTGACACATGCTTCAGATTTGTACTCGCAGTTCGTAATGATTGATCTAATCCGTGTCATGAAGTTCTTGCTTGGTCCGTTTTTTTCTTGACGAGCCGAAAACAGCTTCGCCCGTTCGAATTTCTTGAACTTCTTAGGCGCAAAGTGTTCTACAAGTTTCTTAAACAGCTCCTCATACGTTGTATATAGAAAGTTCCGTGTTTGGACTAGAGAGCATAGCAGCTTGAAAGTATCGGTACCAATCGAAGCAATCTATAATTTTTTCGTGTCCGTGTCCGCAGTAACCTTAGTGACGTCGAGAGATGCTTGAAACCTTATCTGGTATTGCTTCCATTCCTTCATGTCTGAGTCGAATATCCCGGGGCCATGGAAGCGTTGGGTGGGGCCGGAGCCGTATATAGAGAGTTTGGCCAGTCATTTGGAAGTATGTGTTGCAAATGAGGAGCCGCCATTGGCCGAAAACAAGCTAAACCTGTTCCAGCGCATCTTCACAAACTCGAATATGCCCAACTAGAAGCCGGGAATAATACCCTGGCGGTGGTCGCGAGAAACAAAATTAATAAGTTCGTTTGAGTAACTCTCGGTGACTGAAAATTTGGTGCACGTGATGTTTCGATCACGGTAATGCGAAACCATGGTGAAAGATAAATATATATAGAACATCTAAAAAGCGTACTCCACTAGCGGAACAATCGACGTAATGCGTGCGCCAGTGCTGAGGGCTATGAATCTGCCACTCGAGCGGCCAGACTCCTTCCAAGCCAAACAGAATTCGAGCAACACATTCCTTTCTTACATTTTCTTTTGCACGATCATAATTGAAACATTACGTGCACCATATTTTCAGCCATCAAGAGTTACTACATTTAACTGTAACGCACCTATTAAAAGTGTTTCTGGCTACCACCGCTAGGTGACCATTGTCGTCTTCTGGTTGTCCAAGAGAGCATGCCAAACCCTCTTTTTGCACCTGGTGCACGCCCTGGCTCTGCCCGCTCCTCCCATTGACAAAACTCTATATACGGGTCTGCGTGGGGTTGTACACCATCCTCGCTGCTGCTCTGCAGTGCTCCTTTTGAGTCCGCTGTGATCTTTATCTTTGTTACCAGTGCATTAGTTCCGAGTCCAGGGATTTACTACTTGTTTCTTCCTAGACAGAAAATCGAAGATACATGACCAGCTGCTAGGTTTCCAGGTCGTCGAAGAACGGAAGTCATGAGCTCTCATATCCTAGCTCAGACTGTCCGAAGAAGACGACGAACGAATTCTGCAGTCACCACAGGCACGGCCGCTCGGGAGTGTTAAGGGAGTATTAAACGTCAGTTGTCAGTTAGCGCTCTTTACTGACTCCCTAATATTTCTTTTCTCGTCGCTTTGTGCTTTAATATCTCTACATCATCCCTGCGCTGCGGCTCAGTAGAGCGCATCCCCGGAATCGCCCTAAACGTACATGACTACTAGCGCCAACGCGGCCAGCGGCCAGTACGGCGGCACGAAGGAGCGGGCCGAACCTTGTTCATGATCGAGTGGCCGTGCCACAGGACAGAAACGAATAGTCATTATTTTGGCGATTTGGTTTTAGGTTGTCAAAACTATTTCGCGTGTATTTCATACATGTTTTACAATAGTTCATATCAAACGCACCTAAAGCTTACTTGAAATATATTCTTAATAACATACTTTTAAGTGTTTGTTTTTACTTAAAAACACATCTGATATATATTTGTATGATAATAAATTTGTACTTAAGTATCCTGGCGAATTTAAAGTGTATTTGGAGTTTAAATTTAAAGACAACATATTAAATATATTCATCGAAAGATATTTGTAATACTGAATAAAATTAGCATATTTCGCACATTAGCGTATTTCAGTACATTTAAGAATATAATTTTTATTTGAACTTTATCCTCAGTACATTTAGCCATATTTCAGACCTATTACTTTTTCCTAAGGGAGTATTCTTCAGCGGAGTACTCTGCCTCACCTGAGTAGTGACTATTAGAATATTTAAGCATGTATGAACCACCAATGCGACGGAGTGTCTAAATATCTATTGTTTCTGTAGTATTTCATCGAGTAAAATTTTTAGACTACCATAGTTTTGCCTGACAATTGCAATATTGCATTTCTTTTATTATACTGCTTTGAAAAGATGGGCGTTTTGGTGGATCAAATATATATATTTTATGATTGAATGTCAGCAGGCTCTGATAAAAACGTGGTAATGTACGGTCGCAATAAAAAAATCCTCTCTCACACAAGCCAATATTTCATATCATTGTAATAAAAAGAAGATAATTGTTTTGTTTTTTTTTTTTCAATTTTCGTCCTAAATCAAAATGCCAAACAGAATAATAATGTTAATGATACAAGTAAATTGAGTCCGGTTTTAATCATTGATGAATTGGCGGAATCGAGTGACATCCTATATGGGCCATGACCCGCATCTGGCTCGTGAGAATGTTTGGCTCAGGCAGCTGTGTTGTGTGGCTGAGGTGATGTTAGTAGCGGCTTTAGATTTTCGCAAATGCCAGCATTTGCTTACATAGAACGAATTATATAGAAGTCAGACATCCACGTTGAAAACAGATCGCCCTCACCAGACACTATCGTGGCAAAGGCCGAACGCGGAAATCACTACGGTGCTTTGAAACATATATTCTTCATTTCGCATTAAGTCCGACCGCAGCCAACGCTACGAGCCGATGGAGCCAATCGATCAGCGTCCAAAAGTGTGCCGTCATGGCACTCGTCGTGTTTGTAAGTTTTGTATTACCAGCAAAGCCAATCGCGCAGATATAAAAAAAACGCAGGATCGCGGCGCATTTACTGTGTGTCTGATTGGTCCCGCGAATGATAAGGCGGAACATCCGTTTAGACCTAAAAATGAAGTTTGCGCTGTGGCATTAAGCAATGCAAAGCGTCATGCTTGCATTGCGTAATGCCACAACGCAGACTTAATTTTCAGGTCTAAACTGATGTTCCGCCTCATCATTCACTGAGCTGATTTCGTAGGTCGCAGAGATTGGCTCTTCGAGTGTTTTGCGGGTAAGTAGACACGCAGGCATTTCTTAGAGTGTAGTTTTATCAGTTAATATGCCTCTAGGTAGCGCAGCATGTATTGTAGGCTACGCGTTCCGCTCTTTGCATTTTGCTCATGCTCACTAGTCGATGTGCTATCATAGCTGAACCAGGCATAAACAGAAAAGGCTCAGTAACTCACGCTTTCGACACTGCTTAATCGGTCCCATTATCTCGTAGCGTAGGCTACGACTGAACTTAAGCTGAAATTAAGTATAATAAGAAGCTCTAGAAATAAGAAGCAAGGTTGCCAAAATAACGTGATATGGTTCAAGGCCAGAAATAGGCGTATTTTCTGACTTTGTAATTATCAGAGCAGACGCAAAAAAAAAAAAAAAATCTGTCGAATTTAACGTTGTTTAAGCAATTCTGAAGAGCTTTAGCTGAGTCATGAAGCAATGTAGGGTATATTCTAGTCATACAAGAGAGCGGCTCATACACGCTACCTTGTTAAAACAAAAAAATCGAGCGAATGCATATATAAGATTTCAGTAGCGGGGTATAGTTGCTTTTTAAATGAAATTTGTTTAAATTGGAAACGCGGACTAAGTACATGTCACGCTGTTTCCTACAAGAAACTCAAAGGTGATTGCCTCTCGTGAAAGATGTGTTTCACTTTGTCTGGTTTAATTGTTTTCAAAGGCAAAGCAAAGAATGTAAGCGATGGAAGTACTGATTGAAAAGCATATATGGAAGGGTTTTCGTTTCTCCTAAATAGGCATCCTCTAATTATTTTTAATTTTTCAGGTACGCGGCGTATACCCGGATATGAATACTCTGGCTTACCTCCTATTTGGAATGATTTCGTGACAAGAAACAACAACAACAAATCATTCCTGAATAATCATTCCTGAATACTTTTTTATGATGCTCCCTTTTCATTTGTTTTTGTTCATTTTTTAACAAAATGTTCATTTTCCATCGTTATGAAACAAACTATTCAGCTGTGTTTAAGAACTTTTACTGATGTGTCGTTTTTACCCGCAGTCTCGAGGTTTTTGTAATGGTGAACATTTCTCACTCTGTTAGTGGGGACAAATCATTTTTTTTTGTGTAAAATCGCTAGCGCTCTTGAAACCCATATCACAAACCCGCGCATTATTTGCGTTGCCTAAATTCTAGCGCGAGTCTACATCGCGATGTTTTAGTTTCGCACCGACTAAAATGATACGCGATGGACAGCAAGAAGGTCTAGTAAACCAATCGCGCTCTGTATACAGAACCATTCAATGCAACCTTATTGCCATTTGGTTAGTCACCAAATTATGTTAAAATCCTATTTGTGTTTCTTGTTCGTATAGACCTCAGAAAAGCAAGGATTATATATCCACGTTTACTAGAAGCCCGGAGTCTCGACAGTCCTCTAAAACTCTTCATCAATGAGGAAATAACCCTAAATCTCGAACGAGCCCACATTTTTCCTGATACGTTTTTGCTACGGTACAACGAAGGAGAAACAGTAGTAAACCAATACGTGAGTAAAATTTTGGTTGTTGTACTTGATAGTGAGAGATAATAAACTAAATGCCTTTATATTTTGTTTCTTGCTATATTTTAGATTAAAGGATCAGACCTTAGCAGTTGGGTGTATCACGACCGAGACCAAATGGCTGCCGTGTCTATTGAAAGAGATAACGGATTGCGCGTGGTAAAGAACAAATAATTTATTACTATTCTTGTTACTACATGTTCATGTGGTTCACTAAAGACAGCGAAGCCTCAGGATCGTGCAGTCTCAGACTACACTTGCGCATCATACCAGAGGCAACAGGAAAATCTCACATAGCAAAGGTGGGCTTCGAGATTAGCGGCTATCAGTACTCAACCATTCGATCGTGCAATGCTTGACAGTGTTATTTTTTCGCGCCCTCTGAAAGCCGAGTGTTGATCTTCAAGTCATCACTTTTTGTACTCTGCAATATTCGAATCTGTTAGGTGTAATCAGATATCTCATATAATTAGGGATCCGTGTGTTACGATGCATCCGAAAAACTTCCAAAACTATTTTGTACATTCGAAGGTATCCTGAAAACTTGATATTACTGGGTCACGATGTAAAACAAAAGAAAAGAAAAAATAAACAAAATTATATTGTGTTTCTTTATTACACTTTGTGAAAGCATAATGTCAGTGGTCCGGACGAGTGCCCAGTTCAGTGTTAGTTGAAGTTTGGGACTATTGACGAAAGGGTTTATCTTTATCTCGTCAAAAATTTTTCAGAATGGGTCGTTGCACTTTTGGAGCACGACAAAAGCCGATGTTCAGGTTTCTAGTTCGAAGTACACAGTTTTTATTTCTTCGAGGAAAGGGGGGTTGTGTTTTTACAGCAGTGAAAACCATAAACCCGTAGATTGCATAGAAGTAGGTAGGGTAGCTGAAGCTTCTGTGCTTCCCACCGACTATGTACACCGGTGTTTAGTTATTTTAAAGTGCGGACTCTAATTGAATCAATACTTTCTGGCAAGATTTGTTGTGGGACAGTTAGTATTGCTTATGGCATGGGCACCACTGCAAAATACAGCCAAAGAAATATAACTGGATACAGGGGAGTTCTTAATAATTAAGGGTACACGTTTGTGTCCGGATAATATTTATTTTAATGTCTACATGGAAAAATTAGAAACGTAGTTGCCACTGTTCCTATGTTTGCCTTCCTTGTTGTTATACTCATAATTTTTTCTTTTTCTTTTTTGCGCTGAAACTTATCTTTTTTTTTATAATACCTTTGGGCCCTGAGAGAAAATAAATAAAATGAAGCATAGTGCTCGTAGGTAGGAAACCCTGGTGAAACAATGTGAGCTAAACTCGAAAAGTAATCAAAATGTAGAGTTTTGAGATGGAAAGAAAGTATTTTTTTTTTCCTGCAACAAAAAGTACGAGTATTGCAAAAATGGAAGGAAAATACAGAATACGTGGCAGATCCTACGTTAATTCACTTGCTTCAGATATTCGTCATCGCATCCTCTGGCACACGTAACTAATCCCGCAGATATCGTAGTCGCCCGTTTCCCTTCAAAAAATCACGTAAAAAGAAACAAAAATACATCTGGCAGGCTTGTAAATGGAATCTGAGCAAATGCTGCGAAAATAAACACCTGAATAAAACGATAGTAATATTATGACTAAAGTTCTAATAGCTGAGTGGGCGCCATTCACGTCATATAAAACATATGAACGATATGTGAACAAATTATGCTCAAGGTACTCGGGGTGAGTTATTTTGAACGATTAATTCTTGGATATCACTGAAGAACCTGCAGACGCCAAATGTTTGAGCCGTGTTACATAGGAAGAGATATGTATGTCTATATTGTAGTAGTGAACATGAGTTTGCAAAACGTTACAGGAAGGAACCATTAACAACAAATATGAAATAAGACCAATGGAACCTATGAAGCGATCAGATACCGGCTTTATTGCTCACGAATTGCTTGAGGTTGAAGAACCTTTTGCGAATACTCGCGGGGATTGTGAGTAGTTATAATATCTTGTTTTTTGTTTTTTTGGTAAATGAACTCTTTTCTGTAAAAGACACTGCCATTGGCAAAACATTATACTAAGATATAAGTCTTTTGTAGTTTTTATTCACTTTCATACGCAAACATATAATTTACCTCTCAGCAACATTATCTCTTGCTATGCTTGAAGTGTTAAAGTGAAGGTATATTGTATTAAACATTTTCTTACTGTGTGTACCCCTTAGTAGACAGGTGGCTCACGCGCGTAGCTAACCAGTAAATTAAGACGTATTCTCATGCTATATTTAAACTTTGCTTCAAATACAAGCTATATATGAAGGGGACCCAAAGGAATCCAGAATTTATGCCTAGAAATCGGTGTATTTGTTTTTACACATTAAAATGTTAGTCACCTTCAAACTACTCTTTGCTTGATGCAATACCCCTGTCGAGAGGTTTCTCCCAATGTTCACAATAGCCTTTAAACACATTGGTGCCTTTTAGTGCTTGTGACGCTTTTTTTTTCAACTCTTTCACATTGGTAAGCCGCTTCTCTTTAAGAAAAGTTTCACCCGGGGTATAAACAAAAGACAAGAGACGAGGTCGTATGAATAGGGAGGGTGGGGTAGGGTGGCCATGCGGTGTTTTGTTAAACACAGCTGAACACTAAACTCGGTGCGGGCAACCACGTTTTATGTTGGACGAAACAGTCTACTGTTTGCCACAACTTGGGCTGTCATTCTGCCCGTACCGCACTCAGTGTTCAGCCGTTCTCGACATAAAACGGCACTACCCACCAACCCTACCCTCCCTATTCACCTAACTTCGTCCCATATCAAGTTATAACACATAATGTCTTTAACGGGTAATTTCCTATGAGAACGAGCGTCATGAACGAGCTCCTTGAAGTAGCGACATACTGGTAGTGTTACGCAATCCAGTTTCCCCGCTACATTGGAGGGGGGGGGGCGTGGTTGGCGTCGTGACTTGACGTCAATAGACCACTTCCATAAAGCCCTGCATGCAACACGGCGCGCGTTGCACTCTGAGAATTAGTTGGCCAGGGAGGAGACCGGTATGGTTTCGGTTTTGATCGACACGTCGACAGGAGATTATACACAGAGCGTGGACAATGAGTGGCCGTTATCTCATGTTTTCTGGTCCCGAGAGCGTCATTTGTGGTCTATAAACTAAACTAAATGGCCAGACCTCGAAGCTTTAGCACAAGCCCGAGACGTATAGTTTGTCTTAACACATGCTTGTTGTATTTTTGTACTTGAGACTTTCTGTTAGCGTTTCGAGGTATGTGGACGAGCCAGTGCTAGGAATCTCGACGCTGCGAAGCTCGGGGATCTTGCTTGTGTACGAATCAACAAGCTGTAGCAACCAATAGGCATGCATACATCGAGCTCGCGCCTTTACATTAGTGTTGTTGATCAGAAAGTGTGTTTGTTTCGTGCGTCCATAGACGAAATATAACTTTTTGCAATTACGGTTTTCCTTAATAAACCTGAGTACACGAGGTAAAACTCGGAGGCGTCATTGAAAAGCTCAATTTTAACACACTTCTTATCTCTTATCTGTACTGACCCGCAGCACTGCACGAAGCGAAGTCTCCACCCGGTTGCATTCCACTAATATTCAACATCGCGTATTCGCATAAAGTTATCCTGCAATCATATAGGCACATTCGCACATACAAACCGTTTTAAGAAAGCAAAAGTCGAGCACTTGTGTGAAGAATATCGCACCGTTCGCCGGAAGTGCGCCGGACGTGCGTGAACCCCTATGCGGTGCGCCAAACGAACGAAAATATTCAAAGCGCATTTGACGGTTTCTAATGGCTATACTATAGTTATGTGTTTGCTTTCTTTCTGACTGAGTGTGCCGAGATAATTTCCAGACACACCGTTCAGGCACAGATCTTGGGCGTTAGTCAGGCACGTAGCCAGGATTTTGTTTCAGGGGGGGGGGGGGGGGGCGCCCATGACAAAATGCTGTATGAGGGGGAGGGGGGAGAGGAGGTCCCAGAAAAATGCAAGATTTCGGGGGGAGAAGCGTGCCCCATGCCCCCCCCCCCCCCCCCCCCGCTACGTGCCTGGCGTCAGTAAAAGCTCATCCAAAAATGGCTTAGCGAGGAGTAGGGGACGCTTCTAGGGCCTCCGTCGTAGCTAGCCGATCTCAGCGTTTGCGAAAACTTAATCTTCTATCAGCATAAAATTTGAGCGGGAAATATATGATGACACGAGGAAGACATCATAATAACTTTTGTGCAGTAGAGAGGTCGAATTTATTGCGTTTCCTTAGAAGTTAATGCGTTAACGCTAGGCTCAACTTTGATACTCCTGTGAGGATGCGGCTTGCTTTTCGCCCAATGAAGTAACACGAAGCGGACGTTTGGCAAACAAAATACGTGTATCAAGGTGACGAAATTTCAGATGTAGTTCACTGGTACTAGACGGGATTATTGAAATTGAGCTCAAAGATGCACTCGTGGGGTGATGTGACTAAGCCAGTCTTACTACGTTTGCATACGCACGCTCAATATCTGGTGTTTCGGAAACCAAGGAAAGTGCGCCGGCCTTCGTTTTGTATCCCTCGAAAATGAGTGTAGTGCACATTCGTAAAAAGTCAGATAATCGAAAACGCAAGCAGCGCGTTCGGTCGCGGCGTGATAGCATGAGATGAAGCTGGTCAGTCGAAACCGAAACTGAGTGGCCAACTAGTTCCCAGAGTGCACTGCGTGGTATTTCGCCGCGATGGGGCGCGTCGGTTTTGGAAGAGGTCCGTTGACCAGTACACGATTCAGCTTCCCCGCTAAATTTAGCGAGGAAAACACTGTCGAGAGTGTAGGGAGGGATCGGCAGGAGGAGGATGATGGAGTGAGAGGAAGAGGGAGGGAGAGGGAGGCAGTTGGCAATGGGGAAAAGGGGCTCCATAGGAGTGTGAGGGGATCAATTTGATAAGGGAGGATAAAGGAGGAAGGGGAAAATATTTGAAAAAGAAATTGAAAACAATATATATATATAAAAGCAGATATAGGTGTGTGTTTTGTGCGGGACACATTTTGTGGATCCTTGTATTTGTTAGCATGATAAGCTTGTGTAATATTTTTTGGTTTTCCCGGGTTAAAACGTTCTTAAAGAGGAACTGTTCGGCGATGTGGAAGAGGTGAAAAAAAAACAGAAGCACTGAAAGGAATCGAAGTTGACAAGCTTAAAAATTGTTATGAGCATTGAAACGAAAAAACACCGAGTGTATTCCACGAGGCAAAGAGCACTTTGGATGTAACTGAAATATTAAAATGTAAAACAAAATGCGCGATTCTTTTTTTTTAAGTCAAATTTGGTTTCTTTTGATTCTTTCTTCTATTTCAGTACACAAAATTTATATTTTATGGATATTTTTTGTATGATGAGTTCTTATAATAACAATTATTGACTAATTGCTTGCTATCACAAACGTCTTCCTGGGTAAACTTGCAGATTTCGAAGTTCCAGTGCCGGAGCCTATTGAAATAGTGACGTCGAGGAGCACAGAATGTAAAGTATCGCCCACCATTGAGAAATTATCTAAAGTTTTTATTACGTTTTGAATTGTTCAAATACTCTCAGCTCCCTATTATACATTATATGCAAATAAATTTGTCTTTCTTAATATCGTACAGTGCCTGATGCGGTGACCCTTGAAATGCTCGTTCTCTTTGATGCTGAAACACATAAATCAATGGACAAACCCTTGAAAGCAGCGTTTTATGTGGCCATTCTGACATTGTCCGTAAGTAGCCGACTGCGTATTGGTATGATGATTATGAAGTGATTCCATTACACTAATGAGATGGAGATTGATAATGGCGGTTTTTACGAAATAGATTGCTTTACTTTTATAAATAGTTACAGTCAGTTAATAACATAATGTATTCTTGCGATATTACCAAAACGACCCCCCTACTGAAAAAAATTATATGAACCTATATAAGAACTGATATGAAATATCCAAAAACTGATATGGACATATGAAACGGATATGAAATATCCAAAAACTGATATGCGATATATGAAACTGATATGCAACATTTGCCAACTGATATGAATATGTCCAATAAACATATAAGAAATAAATTCATATAATTGTTTTTCGTATACGACGTGCCGCGCGGGAAAACAAACACGTGGCTTGGAACCGCAGAGGAGCGGCTTGGTTTACTGGCTTTCAAATATCTACGGCATGAGTGTTTACTTTTTATTAAGAGATTCATCCCCTGAGCCGTTCAAAATACTCTCAGAGGTATGACATTACTGAAAAAAATCCAACATGTTGAGAATATTATTTATTGCTTAGGTGGTCACCGAAAAACTCCGTACTTACAAAACGACCTGTATAAAAGGCGGAAACGCAGAGCTCAGAAGTAGTTATTGAGTGTGCTGTTGTACTCATGTTTGCTGTGCCGTGTATGTGTGTGTATGCGCTCAATGTGTATGTTCAGCTGATGCTAGTGGTATGCGTAATGTATCTACATGGTGGCGTGAGTAAATAAAAATATTTTTGCAGCACATGAATTGGGCGGTACCTAGCGCCACCTAGACTAGTGTAACTGATATGCAGCGTATGAAACTGATATGAAATTAGGTTCTGATATGAAAAAGGTGTCCAATAAACATATCAGAAATAAATTCATATATTTTTTTTCAGTAGGGCCAACAGTGCTGCCCTTCCTAAAAGTAGAATATTTGACTTGATCATTTAATCATCACCATCCGATCCAAAGTCAACTATGCCAGCCCGTCGCACATCTGCATATCAATCAACTATAGCAGTAAACTCTAGTCGAACTTTCTCGATAAGACTTTTCATTATAAGCTCAACCACTGATTCCAACTAAGTATTCGTTATCTTAATTTTAGATTGAACGGGAATGTATTAACAGATGCACCACTCGCTGACGGTAACTGTTAAGTGGCCACGACATTGCAAGATCCCTCCTCGAGGTCATTCTTGAGAGAAACTAATATTTTTTATTTTTCGGTTAATATCGGTTAATATCCGTTACCGGTAAATAATTTACGGTTTTGGTTACGTTTACGGTTTTTATAAATTTCAAATAACGGTTTTGTTCCAGTTACTGTTACTGAAAAAATTTCGTTCCTACACGGTCTTCGGTTTCGGTTACGGTTTGAGTCCCTGCTTCACAGTCACGAGCTGCGGAGCCAATCCCGGAGGCACTCCAACACCCGTCGGTCAGCGCTTGGGGAGGCGCGATGCCACTAACGCCCTAACGCTAAGATATATTCGCATTTATTCTACGTTTTTAATATAATAGGGAATTGTAGTAGACCGTTTCCGCAGCCCGCTAAACACCCGGATAGCGCTCCGTAATCCGCCACAAGACCTTGAACTATGCAGACGAGGCTGGCGGCGCGCATGCGCAGGTGCGGCGTTTTCTTCGGGGATACCGTAGCGGAGGAGAAAAACGATCTACTACAACTCCCTAATCAATCGCGTGCGCCGATGGATGAGTTTCGTATCTCAAGATAAAATGTAACTTTTGTTGGAATATGTTAGTGTGACGATAATAATCCCTTTAAAATGACAAACGACAAGCTCAAATCTCCAAACACGGCTAGGTGCCCGGTGCGCAACAAAACAATTTTTTTTTTTTTGCGCACCGGGCGTTTTATTAAAAAAAAGGTTGGGTGTAGTCATATTTTTACAGCCCAGAACTTAGTCTGCCTCAAAGGGAGACGTGTCTCCCAGCTGTAGATAAGAAATTCGGCCAGTGCAGTACAACCGCTAGCCTGGGGTCTTTAACTTGCATCACGCGGTAGCGATACACGACCGCACGCCGGTACGATGCTCATCCAAATGAAACAGGCAGGAGTGGGGATTAAACCCGCGATACTTGGGTTCTGCAGCGTGAGGAGCGGTTTACCAACTGCGCAAGCAGAAGTTAGACGTCAGTAGAGCGAACGGGTTTTATCAGCTGCCACCAGTCTAACACCGACAAGGTTGAACGGCCGGCATTTTAATTTTGTGTTGATAATGCAATTAATGCAAAGATGCAAGCGAACTGGACAACAATGACAATATTAATCCCTGGAGAATGGGGAATATGAATGAATGTGTTTGTTCTTTGTCCCGCTTGTTCCTCTTCTCAAGGGATACTTGCCGTTGAAATAGGACACCGAAATTTTGGACGTTAAGGTTATTTTATCCAAAAGTGAAAAGTAGTGATCGGAGAAAACCTCTAAGAATCTGCTGTCCTTTCGGACAAGTTAAAACATGGGACACAGAGTCTAGTGATATGAATAAGGTCTAATATTCCCGTAGAGCTAAACAACGCTTTAAACTTTGTGAATGGGATAAGGTTAAGATCTCAAATGTTCTCACTTCACCCGAACCGCTAGTGCTATAGTTGAATCAAGTTCATGCCTCCCTGGTAAGAACGATCTCAAACAGCCACCACGTAAATGATGTAAACTAATTAACGAAATATTCCATAAAAAGAAGAAAAACAGTTATAAATATGACTGACTAGTTAGACTAGCTTGGAATAATTTTGAAGCCCCGGTGTGCACAGCAGTTTCAATGGCGTAATGATGAAGCGATCATGTGTACTTATTTCTTTCTGAGGAGTGCCAAAACATTAACTGAAAAAAAAAAATGCGGGCTTGTTGGGGTGTCACTTTTGGGCAGACTTGTACCGTACGCATTACAAGTAATCAAATTACTTGTAATCAATTACTCTTTGGAGTAATTTTGTAATCAGTTGATTACTTTTATTAGGCAGTAATCACAAGAGTAATCTGATTACTTTTTGAAGTAATAAAAATTACTTCTAACTGTTACTATTTTTCCACGGGACCCTCCCCCCCCCCCCCCCTGCACACACCTTTTTTTTCTGAAATGACAAAAATAAATATTGCTTCTTTTTTCGCACGGAAAAAAGAAAGATTTTTGCGGAGCTGTACGAAACGAGGTCAACCCCTTTGTATGTAAAGTTTCTGTGGCATATCCGTTTTTTTTTTCGTGCTGGGACTGGGACTGGGAAGCCCCAGGAAAGCCCCAGTGCGTGACAAATGCCATTCAGGGCGAAGTTTGAGGGAGCAGAATGAGCTCTGTAAGTCCTTCTTTCAAACTAGCTCCCTTACGCACACACATACAGGAATAAAAACAAAACAAAAAACAATCCTGCTTACGGTACCTACTCGCAGCCCGTAGGAGCGCCGGAACCGAAGAATGTTCAAAGCGGATGCAAAATATAACAAAGCCAGTTCAAATATTTCCCTATTTCCCCTACGTGGTCCTTGTGACAAGCAAGGTTTCGAGTTGAGAAGTGGTCGAGGCGATCTCTTCCGCTAATGGATACTACACATGATCCGTTTCCAATCCTGGAGCTGCTGCTCTTTTGTATAACATGCAAGTTCATCCACATGGGAATAATAAAATGAGCGACGCAAACTTTGAGCGACAACCCTTGCTTAAGCTTAACAAGATCTAGAAGCGCCTCCGCTCCCTCCGCCCCCCCCCCCCCCCCCCCCAAACTGGCGAACGCCCAAATCATTCAACCTCTTCAAACGAATTCTATGCTTGCGTCCGCATTGCGAAGCTGCAACGACCACAAAGACGGAACCCGTTTTTTCTTCTTTAATACTTGTGAAAATCTGAAATATCGCCTATAGGTTGGAAGTGGTTCATTGTTATGAGCGCTAAAGATGTAAGTCTTCGCACAATAAACTAATCGGAAAAGTAACGGTTACTTCCTAAAGTAATGTCCAATTACTTTTGCTGTCGAGTAATCAAGTAATCTAATCGAATACATTTAGCCAAGAGTAATAGTAATTGTAATCGATTACTTTTCTTTTAGTAACGTGTACAAGACTGCTTTTGGGAGAGCGCCTTTAGAGCGCGCGACGCTAGAGCGCCGACGTTAGAGCGCGCGACACGAGGGCGCTGCGACAGTTGCGCGCTTGACATTAGAGCGCATGTCACGAGAGCGCATGACGAGTTGAGCGCGCGACAAGAGAGCGCACGACCAGTTGAGCGTGCGACACGAGAGCGCACCCCAGTTGAACGAACATCTCAAAATGTGTGATGTACCGCCGCTCCACAGACAGAACAAAATTATGGGACGTATCGGATCGGAGCATTGGTGATTTCTCATCGATTGAATATGCCTTTAATGAAAAATAAAACTAAATACAGGTAAGACTTTTTCTAAGAAATCAAGCCATTCTTCTGGGGTTCAACGAGAACATACACGATGAAAAACGTAACATCAACGGAAAGCAAAGTGTGGACAAGAGCGTTCTAAATATAAACCTAAACAAAACTTATGAACTAAACAAAATAAAAATTAGTGAGGTCGGTGGCGAACTTTATCAATCAAAATCAAAGAACTAATGAAGCTATGTCAGCTGCAATTTTTTTTTTCTGTGGAAATGAACGCTACAAATATTAATTTTCTTTTTGTTTCTGCTGTCCGCTTTTTGTAACACTTCTTGGTTTGTCACACACAAAAATTTCGTCGACTCCTTCGCAATATCGTTGCTGAATGCCGCGGCGTAAATACCCTGCCAATTTCACATAAAACACGCGATGTCCGAACAAGTGGTCAGTCGGGTCGGGCCACCCGCGCTGGACTGGTTGTGCGCTCTCGTTACGGGCGCTCTAAAGACACGCGCGATAATAAGGAATTGTAGTAGACCGTTTTTCTCCTCCGCTACGGTATCCCTGAAGAAAACGCCGCAGCTGCGCATGCGCGCCGCCAGCCTTATCTGCATAGTTCAAGGTCTTGTGGCGGATTACGGAGCACTATCCGGGTGCTTAGCGGGCTGCGGAAACGGTCTACTACAATTCCCCAATAGGAAGTTTTCGTAGATGGTTTTCGCCGTTCCGCAACGCTCTCCGCAACCCACTGCGATACCCGGAACTCTACTGCCAAGGCCATCGGCGCGCAGGCACAGCATCGGTTTCTTCGTTGTGGAGGGCTTAGCGGAGGGGGAAACGCGGTCCACGAAAGCTCCCTATTAGCCCCGTGCGCGACCGAAAGCGTCGCTGTGGTCGGCCTTCCACGATTGGCTGAACGCTGACTATGACGTGGGAAAGGGGATTTATCATCGACGGAAATAAGAAGAATGAAAGAACTTTAATTTTGACGGTGTTGGCAGTGTTCCTTTGAGAGCGCAATGATTTCAAGCATCCACCATGCTAATAACAAACACCATCGAACTTGTTGTTTGCAAGGTAATGACGTCACAAGGGGGAACCACAGGAGTGCGCCACAAAAACATCTCGCCGCTAATACTTCGTCTCACCTTAGCATGGACTAACTGCGAAGGCTGTGCAAGCGCGAGCGGCTAGATTCGACTGCCTTGACTTGAGCACTCGCTGCACGAGCGCTCGTGCAGCCGCCGCGGCTTCATCCAAAGAAACCACCTCGCGCTTTTAGCATGCGCGGCGAACAATAGTTCATGCTAAGGTGAGACGAAGTATAATGTCGCTGCGCTCGCGAGTCGCGCGCGCTAACGTCGCGCGCTCTAACGTCGCGCGCTCTAAGGTCGCGGCGTTCTCGTGTCGCGCGCGCTAACGTCGTGGCGCTCTACCGTCGGCGCTCTAATGTCGGCGCTCTTGTGTCGTGCGCTCTACTGTTGTACAGCCGTCACTTTGACGTGCGATGTATTTCAGGCTTTTTACGTTGGAATGGAATTGTAATAAACACAAATTAACTAGAGAGTTCACGAATTGACAATATTTATATATTTCCCTCTAGGCGAGCTTCCGTTATGAAAAGATGAACAGTCCACGTGTTCAACTAAAACTTTGTGCTGTTCATGTGCTAAAGGTGAGTGAGTAGCATTTTTTGTTAAAATAGTGGAGTAAAAATTATTAGGTTAATGTATTTTTATAATTATCGAGTTAGCAGATAGACCACATAGATGAATTAAAAGAATGTTGAATTGTCGCTAATTACGATATATTAAAAGTTTAAGTATTGTTTCAAATAAAGATTGGACACTTTTTTTTTAGTACTTTGAATATATACGCGACCAAGCTGGTACGCATTGTTAAATTAAGGTATGCATTTTTGTCATGGCCGTCAAAACTGCTAAGCGACCAGTGACGAGCCCATGTTGTTCAAGTAATTTTCATGTATTTTTTTTTATATATATCTTAGTTCTTTTCCGAAGAGCAAACAATAATATATACACTGTCGAAGAACATATCCCACATACAAAAAAGTATGTCACAGCGAATATCATAAGTATTACGAACATATTTGAGGGCCTTGGCTTTAGAACAAACCACAAAGTACCCTAGTACCACATAGGAAAGAACACACCCATGAGCCAAATACGGAAGGACACATCATTTTCGTACAGATTTACTGAAGGTCAAACAAGCGCAAATGTTTATCTAGCTCTTACTTCCTGTATTAATCTTTTAAGCGCAATGAATCGTTTCCTGCGCAATTATCATTGACATTAGCAATACATTTAATAGTTTAAAGCGTATTTTTTGTTAACAAAACTTTTTAGCTTCTTTTCTACTGCTGTTTCTTAACTTTCTTTACAATTGGCACCAGTGTGTCTTAGTTCAACAGGTTCATATCGCCGTCTCACTAAACAGAGATGGTGTCCCCAAGGATATCGTTTTGAGTATATTACATTTAACTTGGTATGCTAATACTTTTCACAGCAATGTTGTAGTTTCTAACGCATAGAGTGTTTTAGGCAGTTTTTCATGCCAAGTGTGCCTAGAACTGTTGTAACAAAAATATGAGAACTCAACCACTTGTCTTTACAAATTACTGCCCCTCGATGGGAATAGGTACAATTTCTCCTGTACTATGGCATGGTTAATGTCTTATTTACTCATATGTTTCCGGAAAACTTTGTCGTTCCAATGATGAGTGTGGTTACACGATGACGTAATCGCTATTCGTTAGATAAGTGATAAGGTAATCAGAATAAAGTTCGTGATGTGCTGTCCGTGTCGTAATTTTGTAATTGATATTTTCTTTACTTCTTAAAATTCTTAAAAAGTACAGGATGAGAAACACCTGAGGATTGTCTGTCATTTATTGTACGTAAAGTAGTGTCCGTGTCGGTCGTTTTATGTGCATTTTTAGTTTTTTTTTATAAAATACCAAAAACAAAGAGCATTAATTAAGGTATATTTGTTCTGTTCACTCCTGACGCTTGTTTTGCGTGCTTACTATAGACCGGCACGCTGTTTACAAACAAGCGCGCGTTTGCCCACACCGGGTGTGGGCACTGCGCGAGCGCAGAAACCGAACTCGCGTGAAGTGAAGCGTCTGCGCATGCGCAGTGCTGTCGACAGCGCCACCGCAGCTGCGTGACATCAGGGCCGCGTGTTGGTCTATACTAGACTGTTTTTTTTAGATGTGTTTACATTGAATGTATGTCATTCAGTTTTGTATGGCTTTCTCTGAGTCATGTTCATTAGCGGTACATACTGTTACCTCATTAGAGGTAATTGTTTGAGTGGAGACACAACAGCATAGAAGAACGTTGAACAAAAACGATAAAAAAATGTTTAATGTTCTGCAGTTATTTATTTTAGGGTACAACACTACCATACAAGAACAATGAGGCTACGTCCCTCTTTAACACAAAGGAAATTAATCTATCTCTATTTTTGGCATAGAACAAGATTATTACTACTGTGATTAATCACCTTATACAAAATTCCTGAGATATATCAAAACTTTAATTGAAACAAAAGTAGTCAATTCCTTTTTTATTTATTTATCAATACAGTAGGTTATTGAACACCTATACAGAAGTGGACATTTTTACAGACATGAAGCACTACAGTGGTATAAGACATCCGCAATAAAAAGACAGAAAAATAAAAAGCATAAGCGGAATGTTATGCTAGTGCATAGAAGTGAGAATCTCGGCAAAAGACTGCGCTGATGTACTATTTACGATTTCTTCTGGTAACTTTTTCCAATCATCAATAACGCTGGGAAAGAAGGAATATTTAAATGTGTTGCTTTTGGCAGAATTTGGCCTGATCGTCTTGTTAAGGTTGCTTCGCTTTGAGTGCACGAAGGGGGCCATGAGGTTTTTTTCTTGTGCTATATTTATTTGTTGTTGATACAATGCGTACAAAAACTTTAGGCTAGCAAGTTTTCTTCCATTTTTAGGGCGTCCAACTTTGCGTTCGCAAGCATAGCAGTAACGCTAGCCCTCCATGAGAAATTGGAATAGATGAACCTTACTGCGATCCTTTGAAATTTTTCCAGCTTATTGTCAAGGCTATCCTGATACGGACTCCAGATAATACTGGCATATTCCAACACTGGTCTGACCAGTGCATTGTATGCTGACAGTTTAGTTGCAGAGGTAGAGTTTCTTTTTAAATTTTCCTCTCAAGCAGCCAAACTTCTTAAATACATTAGTGCATGACTCAACAAAAATTAGACTAGATAGTGCCAGAGCCACTCTGCATATATCTTTAAAATTGCGCAAGAGATTCAATCAGGTACAGCAGACGTTTTTACGTTTAGATTCAATAATAATGATACGATTCCGGGCTGAGTAATCTCCAAGTTTGGCATTACAGGCAATTCAATACTTTCTAGTTTGCACTCATCTTCGAGGGCTCTAGAAAAAAAAAACAGACAAAAAAAATTAAAGCCTGAAGATATGGTTTCTGGGTAATCTGTGATAGCGCCATCAATTTCGAACTCTGAAACATTGCTTTCTCGTCTCGGCAGATATCGCCAAAACTGTTGGAGGTCATGTATAAAGAAGTTTGGTAGGGTGATATTGAAGTACTTTGCCCCAGCCGAGTTGATTTGTAATGTTGATTATCGCGATAGTTCTTGCACCTCGAGCTTGTTTCCACGTCTCTGCTTCAGTCGGCGTTTAATATGTATAATGTTTCGCGTTATCCACGGGTTCATACGGTTTATCGTTTTCTTTCTGTTTGGAACGAAGTTTGTTTCACAATTTGTTATTATATCCTTAAACTTGCACCACATTTCATCAACGTCACACATGTGGCTGAATTAGTCGAATTGGGTTTCTAGATAGTCAAGGATAAATACATCATTGGTCATCGCATAATTTTTTACCGTAACAGTAACACGCTTGTGGGGTTTAGTATTGCACAATGGATAAGTACAGACTAGTATTTTGTGACCTGAAATGTCATATTCAACTGTAACCTTGAATGCTTTTAGGCAATTGCTCCCAAACAGCAGATCTAGAGTAGAATTCGCTGTTCCGGATGTGCGGGTTGTTTCCAGCACAAATTGGTCAAGACAAAAGCTGACTGCGCTTTGCAATCGCTGTTCCGAGCTTTCCTCATCTACCTTAATCATTTGTTTACGTGATCCAGTTGAGTCCGGGTAAGCTAAAATCACCTGTCAATATCAGTTTAGTTCTAACTTTAATCATTCACTTCTGCACAAAGGTACTCACGTAAATCAATTAAATACTGAAGAGGAGCCTTAGGCTGTCTATAAATTCCGCCAACCAAAATGTTCGTTCCAAACATATTTACTTTGCACCAGATGCTCTCGTGATTTGGTATTCCATCAGGTTGTACAAAGCAAATTCCATTTTTTATTACTATTGCCACACCCCCGCCCCTTGCCTCTCGATCTTGGCAAATTAATAGGTATCCCGGTGGGACTATTTCTGAATCATGAGCCCCTGGATGGAGCCATGTCTCCGTTCTCTACTGAAAAAAATTATGTGACTTCATTGCTGATATGTTTATTGGACACCTTTTTCATATCAGAACTTATTATTTCATATCAGTTTCATATGCCGCATCCCTACTGAAAAAAATGGTATGAATCTATATAAAAACTGATATGAAATATCCAAAAACTAATATGCGACATATTAAACTGATATTAAATATCCAAAAACTGATATGCGATATATGAAACTGATATGAAATACCCCAAAACTGATATGCGACATATGAAACTGATATAAAATATCCAAAAACTGATATGCGATATATAAACTGATATGAAATACCCAAAAACTGATATGCGACATATAAGAACTGATATACAACGTATGCCAACTGATATGAATGTGTCCAATAAACATATCAGAAATAAATTCACATACTTTTTTTTTCAGTATACGACGTGCCGCGCGGGCAAACAAACACGTGGCTTGAAACCTCAGTGGAGCGTCTTGATTTATTGGCTTTCAAATAATTACGGAATGACCGTTTACTTTTTTTTAAGAGATTCATCCCCTGAGCCGTTAAAAATACTCTCAGAGGATTGACATTACTGAAAAAGATCCAAAAAAAACATGCTGAGAATATTATTTATTGCTTAGGTGGTCACCGAAGAACTCCGTACTTACAAAACGACCTGTATAAAAGGCGGAAACGCAGAGCTCAGAAGTAGTTATTGGGTGTGCTGTTTTATTCATGTTTGACGTATGTGTATGCGCTCAATGTATATGTTCAGCTGATGCTAGTGGTATGCGGAATGCATCTACAGGTGGCGGGAGTAAATAAAATTATTTTTGTAGCACATGAATTGGGCGGTACCTAGCGCCACCTAGCTCAGTGTTGATCTGCGGCATATGAAACTGATATGAAATAATAGGTTCTGATATGAAAAGGTGTCCAATAAACATATTAGAAATAAATTCATATAATTTTTTTCAGTAAGGATATCAGTTACACTAGGCTAGGTGGCGCTAGGTACCGCCCAATTTATGTGCTACGAAAATTTATTTACTCACGCCACCATGTAGATACATTAGGCACAGCCCTAGCATCAGCTGAATATAGACCAGTGTCCGCGCCAATTCCAGGGCGCCGCCATGTTTATCTACGCTCGCGCCACCACGCGGAAAGAACTGGCAGGCAGGAGGGGGGGGGGGGGCTGCGTTGGCGGCATTGCTTTGCGGAGCTGGATGCGGCAGGCTGTCCGAATGCACCGACACATCGTGAAAGATGCCTTCACCAGAAGCCTCCGCGGCCCGTTCTTCAACAGGGAAGATGTCGTGAACATTCGAGAACCCATCTCGATCAAGAAAACAAGGGAAAACCTTTCTTGTCTTAGATGTTCTCGGTGTCTGCTGACCCTTGACATCCGCGTTTCATTGATACCGAAACCGAAACGAAGGTACAGTACCATTCGTAGCTAGCGTACGTACACGACGTAAACGACCTGCCGACTGATCACGGAGAAGTGACCACCTCTCTTGTATCCATCACGCACGCCAAACGTACGCATAGAAAAAAAATTGTTGCTACACTGGCACTCACTCTTGAGTTCTTGCTCGGAGTGAAGTTTTTTCTTCTGAGTGCGACTGTACATTCTTGCCGAGAACCTGCATGGGACGGAAACTTGTGGAAGCCGTAGACGTCGCATCCGCACTCGCTTCTTAGGCAATTGTGTGACGGGCAGTGGGTGTCCAAAAGAACCCTGCGTTTCCTCTGGTTGTTCGTACAACCAACAACGGCACAGTGCCGTCCGGACGAATTGCTCTGATACATTACACGGCGCTAAACAAGACCGACGCCGGCAACGTGCCAGTACTGCTAGACAGTGCTAAAACTGGGAAAAGTCGCAGTCTATCGCCCCCCCCCCCCCCCCCCACACACACACACACACACGCTGCGAGCTTCTGGGTTCGAAACTATTAATTGCCAGTTCTAACGGATGGTACTTACTTGAAGTGGGAGCTGGAATTGTACGAGGTACCAGGAGACATTTACTATCGGGCAACGAAGCAGGGTGCCTGTGGGGGCGGAGTTTAGGAACGCTAATATTGTGACAGGCGATCAGTTATAATAACAGACGAAACTTCAACTCGTTTGTTCAGAAGTTCGCGGTGATATTTTATTAGCCCTCGTTACAGCACACCAAAGATCCTAGGCAGTGAAATTCACATCACGCAGGCTCGTGCGTCGTAGTCAAATGAGCGCAGTCGACGACGAGGTGTAATGAGCTACTAAGCTTCACAAGGAAAATGCGCGTGGGAAAGTGTTTTGAGGCAGTCCAAAACACCGATCCAGCAGACGCACGTACGTACGTTTACTCCGGACTCCATGAACCCGACGGCGCAAGATCAAAGCGATCAAAGAGCACCGCCGCCATCGCCACCCGGTTTTCTCTGCACTTTGCGCGACAACGGCACTGCAACGGAGGGCACTCGCCTCGGTGCTAACAATCCGCGAAATAGATTAATTTGCCACTCTTGAAGCCATTCCAAATCATAAATAAAATACCTCGGCGTTGTAGAACATCTGACAACACAACGGTGCCGAGCGCCTGCTCGGCATCGTCGTTGCTCGTGAAGGCCTGCTTATTTGTAGTTGAGACGATGATTCCACAGCTTTCGTGCCACTCGTGGTGCTTGCAATAACTTCGAAGGGCAGGAGAATCTTCTCACGAGGACGTTGAAGACACGCAACACCGGAGCCACCAAAGCAATCGTACAAACCGTCGCCATGTTTGCTTTTTCTTCGTCACTCGCGGCGCGGTCAACTCGTCGCGAGATGTTTTCTGGCTCGGCTTGATGGAAACCAACAGCGGCAAAGTGGCGTATGGACAAACGGCTCTCACATTACGGGCACTATACCCACATACCGCGGTAAACAGGACCGATGCCGGCGAAACGGCAGTCGGCACACCAGCGAAGAAGCCTTCGGCGGGTAGCAGCGGCGCAGGCCAACGCAGCCCCCCCCCCCCCCCTCCCGTGAGCGCCTGGGCGGCCTGGGTCCGAGATTATTGTTCACTTCCGGAAGAGCACCTCCGGACACAGGTCTATACACGAACTCAACTCTCCTACGTCACGCCGCGGTGGTGGCGCGTCCGGCGCACTTCCGGTCTGGGGCGGTGGGCAGAAGCCGCCGTGCGAGACATGCATTCCTGTGTTCTATCGGAAGAAAGCAGACAAAAAACCTGCCTTCTCGTCAAAATACTGCGAGGGGGCTGTACCAAGAGAGCCTGGAAAGGTTTGAAGATCAGTTTTTATGTGTTTCTGCCCCTCCGTTCGTCCGAGAACGTGAATAGTAGCCGTGAAAAGGGCAAACCAGACGCTGTCGAACTTCGATTGCTTGTGCGGGCAACACTTCGTGGTCGCCAGATGTATTTGTTTTGTTCCAGCATGAACGGGAGAAAACCGCCAAGTTGTCCGGACCACCCACGGGTTCAGTGCGTCTTCAAATTCACACGGCCGCCTGATCGTTCGAACTTTCGTCTGCTCTTTCAAACTTGTCTGCTTTTTGTCGTCTGCTCGTTCAAACAAAAGCGGCCCATAGACCAAACTTTGACCCGGTGATTGCAATAAGAAGTAATTGCAGGCCTCAAAAGACTTAAGTAGGCTCGGTGTAAACAGTAGATACAAGATGTTGATCATTGGTACCAGTGGCCATCACCGACTTGTTACGCTTGGTCTGTTCCCGCTTCCGATTTTCCGTGTCGACGTCGATCATCGCCGCTACCTTATACACTTTTGCAGCACGAGCGACGTCGCGACCGAAAATAGCTAGAAGAATCTCATCATGGTTTTGGAGTCCATTCTGCGGCGTTCATGCGAATGAATCGCCGCACGTCAAAATATTTACGCAAAGTTTAGCGGCGTAACGAGCCTTGATAATTTCGCTCAGGCAATTAAAGTGGTAAGACATTGCTATGAGGACGTAGAATCGACAATTCCAACGCGAAAAAGAGTATGCAGACTCACACAGACGCCGACAACGTTACATTTCAATGGTTTGTTGACGCGGGACGCGGTGCTTCTTGCCCGCACTCCATTGCGCATGCGTTCGAACTGTCGTCTGCTCTTTCAAACTTGTCTGCTTTTTGTCGTCAGCTCGTTCAAACGACAGCGGCCCGTAAACCAAACGTTGACCCGGTAATTGCTATAAGAACTAAGTGCAGGCCTCAAAACACTTTGAAGGTTGGTTGGGGTAAGTAGGCTAAGTGTAAAAAGTAGATACAAGAAAATGTTGATCATTGTTACCAGTGCCCATATCACCGACTTGTAATGCTCGATTCTATTTGCGATTTTCAGTATCGACGTTTACCATCTCAGCTACGGTTTAAGCTTTTGCAGCCCGAGCGACGTCGCGACTGAAAATAGCGAGCAAAATCTCATCGTGGGAGTCAGGCTTTAGCGCCCATTCTGCGGCGTCCACGTGAAATGAATCGCCACACGTCACATTATTCACGCAAAGTTTTGCCTCGTTAATATTGCTGAAGCCGCTAAAGTAGTCAGACATTGTTGGGAGGACGTAGAATCAACAATTCCAACGCGAAAAAGAGCACGGGGACTCCTACCGACGCCGACAACAACGCAATTCAATGGTTTGTTTATGGGCGACGGCGGGCTTCTTGCCCACCGTCCACCGCGCATGCGCGGCGCCGGTGGCGTCCGCTAGGGGCGCTCCGGTTTGTTTGTAAACATGAGTTGGTGTATACACCAACTCATGTTTACAAACAAACCGGAGTGCCCCTAGTGGACTCCACCGGGGCCGCGCATGCGCGATGGAGTGTGGGCAAGAAGCTCGCCGTCCCCATAAACAAACCATCGAAATGCGATGTTCTCAGCGTCAGTGTGAGTCCCCCTGTCATTTTTCGCGTTCGAATTGTTTTTTCTACGTCTTCCTGGCAATGCCTGACTACTTGAGCGGCCTAATCAAAATTACCGAGGCTCGTTACACCGCAAAACTTCGCGTGAATGATGGGACATGCGGCGATTCATTCCGCGTGGACGCCGCAGAAGGTACGCTAAAGCCTGTTTCGCGTTATAAAATTTCGCTCGCAATTTTCATTCGCGACGTCGCTCGGGCTGCAAAAGCGTGAACTAGCTGAGATGGTCGACGTCGATACTAAAAATCTCAAGCAGAATCAGACCGAGTGAAACAGTCATAACAAGTCGGGGATGGCCACTGGTAACAATGATCAACATCTCCTTGTATCGTTTACATTCAGCCTGCTTACCAACCTTCAAACTTAAGTCTTTTGAGCCTGCACTTACTTGTTATCGCAATTACCGGGCCAACGTTTGGTCTACGGGCCGTTGTCGTCAGAAAGAGCTGACGACAAGCAGAAGCGTTTGAAAGAGCAGACGACAGTTCGAACGATCAGGCGGCCGTTGGAACTTGGAGGCGCACTGAACGTAGTGCGCAGGTGGTCCGTAAACTTGACGGTTTTTCGGCGTTCATGTTGGAACAAAACAAATAAACCTGATGTCCACAAGTATCCGTGAATTCAACCCAAAGTGTTTCCCGCTCAAGCAATCGTGGTCCGGCGGTGTCTGGTTTTCCTTTTTCAAGGCATATACTAACGTTCTCGGACGAACCGAGCACATGAAAACTGATCTTCACACCTTTCTCGACCCTTTCGGTACAGCCCCAGTCACGGCGTTTTGACGAGAAGGTATGTTTTTCGTCAGGTTCTTTTCAAAGCAACGCAGGAATACACGTCTCACATGGGGGCTTCCGCCCACAGCCCTAGACCGGAAGTGCGCCCGACGCGCCACCACCGCGCCGTGACGTAACAGAGATGAGTTCGTGTATACAGTTACTCTACCTTTTTCTAGAGTAACTGTATATGCTCCGCTTGCGGAGCAGAGTACCGCAATGGTGCCATTCTGGAGCCAAGCACTGCGGGAAGCCACGGTCGGTTTTTGCAGGGGCACGAAGGCGCAGACGCGAGGCGGCGTGCTGCGGCCTGCTGCTTCGCGCTGCGGAAGGAAAATAGTGCGGCGTGCGGTGACGAGCCGCGCATGCGCCGTGATCGTTGTCCCGTCGTTTCCTGTCTCCCTCTCGCAAAAAGCGCACCCGCGTACGCACCCGCGGGTCCCGCGGGTCGCGTGTGAAGTGAAGTCGTCGAGTCGCTGTTGCTGGGACGCAGATAGCGTCGTGAGCCCGCTGTCTGCCCAACTTTTAGAGGACCTTTCCCCTCGAGCGATCGCAAGAAGCAAAAGAACGCAGGCCTGCTTATTTTTCCCTTGTATTTAATCGAAGAGCAAGTGCCGCTGCTCAGCCTGTGACTTTTTTTTTTTCTTTTCAGCTGACAGTTTACTTGATATTATGTAGACGGAACAGTGCTTTACCTTCGTGCGTTCCAATTATATGCGAATCTGAGGAATGTCGAGCAC
Source organism: Ixodes persulcatus (assembly GCA_013358835.2). Taxonomy (NCBI): domain Eukaryota; kingdom Metazoa; phylum Arthropoda; class Arachnida; order Ixodida; family Ixodidae; genus Ixodes; species Ixodes persulcatus. The sequence continues at coordinate 1,380 of JABSTQ010009804.1, read as the reverse complement.
CCCACTTTCATGCTAAAATTGTGTACAACTTCTTCTTTTTTCTTTTTTTTTTATCCGACGTTTTAGCCATTTCACGAATTCGAGACGCCCGAATTGAGAGCTCTTGGAGACAGAATTTTTTCGCATGCTTTCAAGTTGGGCTAAATTTTGAATTCGCTTGAATCGCAAACATTAGGGGCTCGCGAATAATAGATGTTAGACGGTGCTCCAAACTTAATTTGGGAGATGCCGCAAGGTGCAAACTGCCTAATATAAAAAAAAAAGTTCACCGACGTTCCACTTTCATTGCGGATAAGTCTTTGAAAATGCAGTCGAATTCGTTGCAGGGACCAGAATGATGCCGGGATTGATTGTTTTCCTATTCACCAGTATATTCCGTTCCGAGAATAGGGTGATAGAGCTCTGTCTACTTTCAGTGCGTGACACCAACCTACATCTCGCTTTCTCTTCTATTTTGAATATTCTGCTGAACCTATTAAACTGTTTTATTACCACCGACATGGTCCCTTGAAGAAATTGCGAACAGGCACAGCACTAACAGTCTATCTAAAACATGTTTATCCACACAACTGCCTGCAGAAATCTTTTGGCGTATTGTAAAAGGGCAGACAATTATTAAAAATGATCTCCTTCCCATACGAAAAAGCCAGACGAGGCGGCGTCTCACATCGTGTCCCGCCGTCGGAATCCGGTACAAGCTCTTGCCGCTGTCCGCTCGATTTTTGCACTTCGTAACACTACAGCCTGCCATTTTCACGGGGCTCTTTCTAAGCGCATGCAAAATTCATTGCGGTAAACGACGCAGCGGCTGATGAAAACGCCACCCCCTCGCTTTCGAACGAGAGCTCGCCGACTCGCCGAGATGGCCGGATGTGCCGGTCGCGTATCGCATATCACTCCGCGAGAGCCGCAGATGCGACATGCGAGCAACGCGATCGTCGTCCGTGTCGTCTGCTTCACATACCTTGAAAACAGATGTCCTAAAACATCGCTCGCGTTAGAACAAAACAGGGTTGTACTGTACCCAGTTGACGCACATAATGTTCAATGACTTAGGAAGCTTTCGGCTCGTTCGATTTTAGTCTAGGATCTATATTTTTCGAACGCAAAGCGGAAAATAAGTTCCCCCGAAACTCGGCGCTCTGGAAGGCCGCTTTCCCGCACGAAGGTCGGCTCCAGTTCTGCCCACGTGACCACTCCTCCGCCAATACGGAGATGGCGGCGAAAGGAAAAGGAACGCGATACTCTGGCTCTGCAAGCAGAGCCTATACAGTTACTCTAGGCGCCACGCAGGCACGAGCGCCACTCTGGCGGTGAAGTGACGACAATCAAATGCAGCTTTGCTCCGAGCTGGTGTCCAATGAATCCGTAATCTGGGGG